>JAXGGA010018352.1:0-22257 GCA_038373865.1 Uloborus plumipes
GAAAATAGAAACTTTGTTTTTTTGCCCCACCCTAAACACATGATTCTGGTTATATTTTGTAATCAACTAAGTAATAAGAAAGGTATATATCTCAAGCTTGCGAATTAATTTCCAGACTCACCACACACCCAAATGTTTTAGGCTTACAAGGAACTCATTTTTCAATGAAAATTACTTAAGGTTATGCATTAAAGCTCAAACAGTTTTGTATTAAATAGTCATCTGAGACTTTAAAATGTAAAGTTCAGTTTTTATAGAACTAAATTTTATGACAAAAACTTTTGTCCCCTATTCTGTGTTTATTATGTCAGTTATAAGTAGTTTAACTCTGAAAGAAAAGGGCGCGAAAAATTTGAAATAGATTTATTATTCAAAGTACAAAATGTAAAAAAATAGGTAACATATGCAGCATGTCTTCAATGTTTCAATGCTTTTTAATAATGTTGCTGAATCTAAATCATATTTCCATTTGTTTCATTTTTCATGATTGAGAGGTTTCTGCCTGAAATGATATGAAGAATAAAAATTATATTTAGCTAATTTGCTAATACTTTCACAGGGTTTCCACTTTTATTCCATAAAAAAAAAATTCAAGGACATTTTAAGGCAATTGAAGGACCACAACCCTGAAAAATCAAACCACAAATCCATTTTACACATGAAATTTTTTTTCCATGGAGTAGAATTATGTCTAAAATGAAAGACGGTGAGTTTTAGAAGCAGATGGAACTGGATTTCGAGACCCCCCAAAAAAAATTTTTGCACGAAATGCAAAAATAATCATTTTTTAGGCAATAAATAAATTTTACCTTGTATAAAAAGGATTTTTCACTTATTTTCGAGGACTTTTCAATAAATCAGCAAATTAATAATAATCAAGTACTTTTTGTACTTTTCAAGGAACTATTGAAAAATCGAGTACTCTACCAGGACCCCTAGTCGTCAAAAGAAAATTCAAGGATTTTCAAGACCGTGGGATTTCTGTTTCAAGATAAAAACTGAAATGCTTAATTTGGAAACTAGTATCAAACAAGTTATTATTTTATAAATTTTTCAATTTTTATATTACTTTAATGGCATGGAAATCTTCGAAGGATTTTTTTTTTTTTTTTTTTTTTTTGATGGATTATGCTTTATACATATTGACTGAAGTACCGAAGCATAAAATTGATTTTTTAACATAAGCCTACAGAATATATAATAAACCAACCCAATATAATGTTACCAAATTAATAACAAAGGTATTTATGTTATTTGCAAACAAATGTTAATGTTTAAAAACTTTAAATTATTTATAATTCTAGTTTGATAAATGGGTTTATAAAAAGTCTGGGTATTCATTTTAAATAGCTGAATGTTTTTTCAACACATTTATCAAAATGGACATTTTTTAAGTGCAACAAACAGTTTTTTTTTTTTTTTTTAAATCTAAATTATGTTTAATAAACTTGTATAAAATTTAGTTTTACGTATTTTAATGCAATATTGTTTGTCGTGTTATAATGTCGCCAGTTAGGCAAAAGAATGTTTTTTTACCATTTGGATGTTCTCTGTTAGCATATATTTGGGCTACAGATTTTAAAACGTTTTTAGGGTACTTTGCATGAAATTCAATTAAATTTGTCAATTTCTTCATCAACAAATACAAATATAAAAGTATCAACCAGCAACAGGCAAGGCCGTAGCCAGCGGGGGGGGGTCAGGAGGTCAGAACCCCCCCCCCCTCCCCCGAAATTTTCAAACCTCAAAAGTTTTTAAAAAATATTCAACTAAAAAAAAATAAAAAAATAAAATTAAAAAAAAAAAAAAATATTTCAAGGTTTGATGGTCGGAGGTCCCCCCCCCCCTCTCGAAGTTGTGACGGGTCTGAGGTTTTTGATGATATAAAGAAAAATTAGAATAATAAAAATTAAAAAAAATCATTTGAATAAACTTCGCCAAAGGAGTTTTTTTCGACCTTTTAAACTTAAAACTTAAATTATTCCGTCTCTCCTGCTGGTCTATAATCTTTAACGGGATAACAAAATTTATGGCACTTGTCGTTGAGATTCTTTTATCATGGAAAAAGAAAGAAGATCCTCTCCTTTACGCCATAAAACAAGTGTGTGGTCCCTTTTTGGGCTTACTGTGAACAAATTAGCAAAAAGTATACGAATTTTTGAAAACTTCTATCTCTTAACATATTGATCACAGTAATAACAGATACAGATATTTAAATCAGTTATTGTTATTATCAATGGAGAGGTGATGAGTTAATGAAAATGCCGAGAGCAGGGATATGAAAGCAGGGATCTCTGGCGACGGGAGCCAGACACTTTCTGCCCCCATTCTCTTCCTTGCATTTACCATTGATGCGAGGGGCTTGATTTACCAAGAAGTCCATGAGGCTCGACCTAGAGCCGTAAGGTCCCCACCTTGGGAGGGGGGGAGCAAAATCAAAGACGAAATAGTAAATTATAACAAAGTATGATTTTAATATGGAAATCATGAAGTTGAAACTCAAAGTTTGTGGTTTCAACTCTACAGTACTTCGATACACTTTTCAATGGGCCCATCCAGATGTTCAGGGCCCGATTTAGAAATTTAAGGTCTGCCCTACTGTCCTAGAGTTCCTAAATTGGACACTGATGGTGGAAAACTAAAATTCACGGGCCCCTCTAACTTAACGAGCCCAGGGGCCATGCCCAGGCTGCCCTCCCCTTTCGCAGGGCCAGGCCAAGATGAGAAATTTTTTGACAAGAACTAAAACTATTTTGAAGGGCCTATATGCCCGCTCCTCAAACCTATTTGGTCAAACCAATATCCTATATGTTGTGGGGACCTGTATACCACGTATTGTTATGGAAAACATCTATATTCTAGCAAGCACAGAGATTTATATGAGCGAAATTTTTCGTTGAGTAAAAGGCCCGATTAACTTTTGCGCCCCGAACGAGGAAAAATTTTAATTTTCCCTCCAATAACTGGCTTACCTGTGAACCAGGCCGAAGATTATTAATTTTTCCAGGGGGTGGGGGGAGGGCATACACTCAATACAAATTACCAAAAAACCTCGCCCCTACATGCAAATGCATTAAATAGGGGAAAATGGGCATGATCGAGAGAAATTTGCTTTTGAACTGATTTCAAAGAAAGTAAAATTAAAACCATAGTCAGACTCCCGTGTTCAACTCCTATTGTAATGAATAAATTTCAAAATACTAACTAAAATGAAAAATATTTTTCCCCCCTCGATCCAACGGGTTTCGAGTAAACGCATACAGTTTATCTTCCTTCTCTCATGTCGGGTCATCTTTTTGACTTAACCCTTCTTTGCATGATGATGGAAATTTCCATCATAACATTTAATGCGGATAAAAGGGTACACAAAACCAGTGTAATTTACATTTGTTGCTGCTGGCAACTTTTTACAACGCTGTAGCGTAAAACGAAACGCAGTTGTCAAAAAAAAAAAAAAAAAGCTAACGTCACTTGTTAATTACCAGGATTTGAACTTATCACTCCGCTGTTTGTTGTGACTGGAATAAACGGCCGACTTAAAAATAAATTTTCCTGATTTTTTTAAAAGAAATATGAAACGTAGTTGTGTGCTTTGTTTTTCGTAGATTAAACTTTCAAAAAAAAAAAAAAAGAACAAAGCTTTGAAATTCTTTAATTATTTTTTCTTCAATTTTATAAACATGATGTCGTCATAAATTCTGATATATTTATTTGAAAAATAATGCAGGAGAGGAGAAAGACTCCTTTCCTTCTTCCCAAAAGCCTATTGATTAACGTGTTGTCCATTACTTCAGCTTCGCTCTCCTTCCTGTTAGTCCAACATACTCCCAATCATAGGCGGCTGGTGCACCAAGAAATTGGGGGATCAAAAGAAGTTTGTGAGGAGCTTAGGGCGGCACCCTAAAGCTGTTTTTTTTTTGTTTTGTTTTGTAAAATTAAGCTATATTATTGGATTTTAACAAATGACCTCTAAAAATTTTAATACAGTCTCAAAAGCAGGATGGATTTTACTGTAGATATCCCCTTTGCAATTCAAAGTTCCTTTCTTGTGAAATAAGATGAGAAAAAAAAAAACATTTTTGTGGTATTTTCAATTTTTCGCTCTAAAAAGTGAAGGGCAGGGCCCCTTTACTTTCGGAAGTGAAGGGCAGCAGCTGCCCCCTTGCCCCCCCCCCCCCCCCGCTCCGTACAAGCAGCCTATGCTCCCATTGCGTCATAAGACTTGCAACCTCTTGTTTATTTCTTTTCTCAAACAAACTTTCTTCACCTCAAACGTGAGCCAATCTAGGTTTGTCCTAGTCAATTTAATATTCCCCAACACGAAAATCAAAAAGTCTTTCAACCTTTCGCCAAATGTAAGTAACAGCCCTTTTGCCTTCTGGCTCTCTAAATGTCTCGGTTTGGGGTCAAAATGTCCCCGAGCCAAAATGTCGCGTGCCCAAAATGTCGCCGAGCCAAAATGTCGCAGGTCAAAAACGTCGCCGGTCCGAAATGCCGTCGGTTCAAAATGTCACCAGTCCAAAATATAGCCGTTCCAAAATGACGCTAGGTGCATACACTATTAAAAATTTAGGAAGCTTTTAAGGTAAATGTTACTGTAAAATGTAGCGTTTACTGTACAGAAAATTTTTACAGTGAATTGTACCGATAAAAAAAATTGCGATTGCCGCGCCAATTGATCACCACGTGACTTACAGTGAGTTCCAGCTAACACCCTATTTTCGCTCTCCTGATGTGTCTCATCTGGTACCGTGGATAGTAAAGCAGTGTGAAAAATTTGAGTCCCGGGTTCGATCCTTGTCGTTCGTATCTCGCGCTTTTTATTTCTCGTTTTCTCTTCCGTAAGATATTACAGTAAAAAAATATTTTACGGTAAAAGTTACTGGCAACATGGATGCCAGTAACTTTTACCGTAAAATTTCAGGATTTTTTTTAACAGTGTAGTACATATTTAATGTAGCCAGTAATTCACAAATTCAATGCAGCTTAATTATGTAGCTCAATTTTACTAATAAGCTTATCACGGTATGATAAACACACCTGTTTAGGAGCCATTATTTTGAAAATCGAACAAAAAAGGGAAATTTTGGCAGTAAGCATTTTTGATTTTCCTCATTTTTTTATACGTCAAAGTAGGTCATGAGAAATGAACATTCTGAAGTTTGTAGCCCCCCCCCCCCCAAAAAAAAAAAAAATTGTTCGCTCGGTAAAAATTTCCTAAGTTTGATGTTATGCAGCGCTTTTTTGGCAAAACGGCTGAAAGACGCATTTCAGTGCGCTGTAGTTTTTTACAGAAACGCCACCCCATGGTTATGTTTACATTTATTGATTGTAACATGTGTAGTTATGAGGACCCCATAGTTATTTGGGTTGGGGCGTGTTTCTTTCTTTAGTTAAGGGGCCGCAAAGTATGGTTTTAAGACCATTTTCTCTCGACTTTGAACTGCGTTATTTCCCCCCTAAAAGAAACCCCCTGAATTTTTTTTAACATATACTGAAAATTTATACTATGAAGAGAATATGTGGTACAAAAATTGTTTAATATCTCATTGCTTTGAAAAGAAAAAGACTTAGACATTTTTCAAAATTTGTGGTTTTTTGATCACATTTAACTCAAAACAGCAACTCTAGGGAAAAAAAGCTTCTATGGATTATGGAACCTACAGATGTGTAGAATAACGTAAAAAAGAAATTTGCGCGGAGTCTCGTCTCGTTTTCAAGAATTTTTTTTTTTTTTTTTTTTTTTTTTTTGTAGCGCATTTTAATGCTTTTTTCTCATAGTAAAATGTGTCCATCAAGTAGGTCAGATCTGCTGAAACTCTAAGTATATAGTAATGACATATTTAAATTTGTATAAGGAAAGAGAAAAAGACTAAAAACACTTAATTTTGTCTAAATTTTTTATAATTTTTAGTTTTTTAATTGCAATTAACTCAAAAAACGTGAAATCCTGAGACTATTATTGAATGCACATATTACTAGCTTTGAAATATTGGAAAAAGGAAATTCGGTGAGGTATCTTCAGATGTATTCTAGTGGGAGGTCACGGTGACCTCCCGAAAAATTTCATGATCGAAAAATTTTGCTGGTGATTCGGCAAGATTGGAAACTATTGCAACATTGAGAGTTTTTAATGATACATTTTTCTCACGTGTGCTTGATCGTATTCTGTTAAAATTTAAGTTCCAGTGCCCATGAGTATCTTATACTTCTCAAGAAGATGTTCTTAATTTGCTAAAGGAATTTCCCAATTTTTCCGAATGATAAAATACGATCAAGCCCACATGTAATAAATAAATAATTAAATAGAAAATTTCTAAGTTGCAGTATTGTTTCTAAAGTTGCTGAATATTCAGAAAAATTTTCCGAATATGAAATTTTTCTGGAGGTCACAGTGACCTCCTTTGACTTCCCATTAGGGAGCCTCTAAAAATACCTCACAGTATTTACTTTTTCGAATATTTCTAGTCATTGCCTGCTAGTAACATGTAAATTCAATAATTCCCTCAGTAACGATTTATCGTTTTTTGATATAATTGCAATAAGAAGTTAAAAGTTCTAAAAATTCAGACACAATTAAATGCTGTGATACTTTTTCACTATTACTTTTCACTTAAAAATTACCATACACACATACATAAATTATTATCATATATTTTAAGTTTTAGCAGATCTAACCTACATACTGGACACATTTTACTACGGGAGAACGTTTTAAAAGCTGCTACATTTTTTTTTTTTCTATAAAACTAAGAAGAGACCCCTGGCCGCTTTATTTTGTACGTCGTTTTACACATATGAAGGTATCATATAATATAAAAAAATAATCATAACGTGTAAAAAATAAATAAATAGAAAAGTTCAATGTTGCAGTATTGTTTCCAACTTTGCCGAATCATCAGCAAAATTTTTCGATCATGAAATTTTTCAGGATGTCACTGTGACATCCCACTACTAGAATACATCTGAAGATACCTCACCGAATTTACTTTTTCCAATATTTCAAAGCTATTAATATGTGCATTCAATAATAGTCTCAGGATTTCACGTTTTTTGAGTTAATTGCAATAAAAAAACTAAAAATTATAAAAAATTTAGACAAAGTGTTTTTAGTCCTTTTCTCTTTCCCTATATAAATTTAAATATATCATTACTATATACTTAGAGTTTCAGCAGATCTGACCTACTTGATGGACACATTTTACTATGAAAAAAAGCATTGAACTGAGCTACAAAAAAAATTATTTTCTTGAAAACGAGACGAGACCCCACGCAACTTTCTTTTTTACGTTATTCTACACATCTGTAGGTTCCATAATCCATAAAAGCTTTTTTGTCCTAGAGTTGCTGTTTTGAGTTGAATGCGATCAAAAAACCGCAAAATTTTAAAATTTGAAAAATGTCTAAGTCTTTTTCTCTTCAAAGCAATGAGATATTAAACAATTTTCGTACCACATATTCTCTTCATGGTATAAATTTTCAGTATACAGTGAAACTTTGATAAGTCGAACTTCGATGAGCCAAAAACTGCGATAAGCCGTAGTGAATATGTATTCCCGTCTCGCTGAATGGAGAATTAATGTTATTTATTTTCGATGTGTCGAATTTCTTTAAGTCGAAATATTTGATAAGCCGAATTTTATTCCATGACCCTCATTGAATTTTCCATGCTAAAGTAACTCTTTAAGTCGAAATAGTTTTTTCGTGGACAAATACGTAGTGAAAAAAGAAAAAAAAAAGCCGGCGCCACTGGAAGGCATCTAGACTGAATATCTGGAGCCAAAGTTTTGTCATAACACGCTACGCCTATGTCTATAGATACTTTCTATTATATATTTTGAAACTTTTCAAATTTTTGCATTCTATAATTGATTTTTGCTTCAAGATACATTTTGCAGTGCAGACGAATAATTATTTTTTTTTATAATTTACGAATAAGTACAATTGACTTTTAGTCAAATAGGAACTCAATGACAATTTTGAAAAGAAAAGTTTAAACATTACACTCATTATGTATATGAGTATATGACATTACACTCATGTATATGCATGAACAAAACAGGCCGAAATTAAAATTGCTGCAAGGAAAATAAATATGCAATTTTTTTTCTTATATAATAATCTAAAAACCGTACAAATTTTAAAATAGAAATAATGTCGCGACTTCATGAGAAATGCCTCACGAACCCATTTGGAATAGCGACCCACAGCTAGGGAACCAATGTTTTAAATAAAGCCACCTATTTTTACATTCCTTAATTTTAGCAAAACTTTTTCTAGAACACTGGCTTCATCTTCCATTTTCCTTTTCAATTATATGACACAACATCATTTTACAAGTGTCGCCATCTTTTGCTTACAAAAAAAAAAAACTGCACCATAAATCAATAGCAAACAAGTTATTAAACAGAGTCCAACAACCTTTTCAAGTCCATTTTTTATGAAAGAGTTTTGCTGTAAGCGTAAGAAGTAAGAAAAGAAACCTCACTCTTTCTAAAGTTCTACTTGATTATTATTTTTAATCATTAATTAAAATACACAGGGCGCCATCGCCATCTGTTGACGATATTTGTAAAAACTGGTCCAACTAGCTGTCGTGGCCGTCACGAAACTTTCTTCTATATCTATCTTATGAATTCCGGTTACAAAATAAAATACGTACTCCCCCGAGTAATTGGAGACAGCTCCAATTTCCCAATTATCGTAATAACCCTGCAAATGCAGAATCAATGAGCGAAATTGGAAATCATTGCAAAAGCCTTGTTTAGATAAATTGCAAACATTTTATTTGTTAGTAAAAAGAAATTGGCAACAGTTAAAAATTTCAAATCATTGAAAGTTTTCAGCTGTTTTGATAATTAAATAGCGTGAAAGCGATTTTTTAATGAATTAATTTTTCGCATTGTTGACTAAGCGCAAAAATCACCCCACCCTCCCCCTGTGGCGATTGGCGCCAAAATTTAATCGATGCTTGCTTCCATATTGGGTTAGTGTTATTCCAAATTTCATTCAAATCGCAGCAATATTTCCCGAGATACAGTAGGTGCAATGACAAAATAAGCACTTTTGATTGCTCCACCCCCCTTTGAGATATTGACACACAAATTGAATCAGCTCCTGTACTCAATAGGGTCTACCTATGGACCAATTTTCGTTTGATTCCGCCGGTTACTTCCTGAGATATAGCAGTCACCCCCGCGCAGAACACGTGCGATTGCACCACCTCCCTTGGAGATATTGACAAACAAATTGAATCAGCACCTGTACTCAATAGGGTCTACCTATGGACCAATTTTCGTTTGATTCCGCCGGTTACTTCCTGAGATATAGCAATCACCCCCGCGCAGAACACGTGCGATTGCTCCACCCCCCTTGGAGATATTGACAAACAAATTAAATCAGCACCTGTACTCAGTAGGGTCTACCTATGGACCAATTTTAGTTTGATTCCGCCGGTTACTTCCTGAGATATAGCACTCACTCCCGCGCAGAACACGTGCGATTGCTCCACCCCCCTTGGAGGAATTCGCTAAACAAAGTCAGGTGCACCAGTTCACATGGTGGTACATATGTGCAAAAATTTTTGTTCGATTTCATGCAGTAGTTTTTGCTCTAGCGCGGCCACAAAAACTGGTCACACACATACAGACTCACACACAGACACACACACACACAGACAGACATTTTCCAAAAATGGTCGAAATGGACTCAGCGCACCTCAAAACGTGCAAATCCGTCAAAATTCGACATTCGAAAATTTTCACGAAACCAATACTTTCTTCTATATATTAGATATAGAAGAAAGTAAAAAGCGACTTCGATTTCGACATCATTCGTTCTTCGTTTGCAAAAAAAATGTACAAGTCTGAAGGTGGAAACATTGCATTTTCTTATTCAGGACAGTCATATGATGGTAACTACAAAAATTCACGTAGTTACAAAACAGGAAAAAATAAGGATATATAATGGGAAATCACGATGCTGCAATCAGGTGTCGACGCGTTTACTGAAAGCAAGACATTGCGATTTTCATTGAAAATGGCCACTCGGGCTCGGAGAATATCGAATGCGTGGCAGATGCAATGATAAGTAATGTGTTGAAACGTTTCTCTTGAAACTTTCGCGCAACGTTTCACGTTAAATAAATTTGCAACGATATGTAACGTTTCAAAAATATTCCTTTCTTGGCGAATCTTTAACACAACGTGTTGTCACGTTAAAAAACCAAAATGATTTGTCAACCAATAGTAACATGTCGAAACGCGGAGGTAACGTTTCAGTGTTTCTTGGAACTTGGAACAGTAATGCGTTTGTATTTAAACTTTTAAAAGTTCTTATTAGTTCAAAATAATTGTATAATATTCTTCTGCCTTAGTATAACTCCTACCTTTAAAATGCTCACTAAATAAATGAACCAAAGCACATGTTGACAGTTAAATCTAATAATGTAAGTTAAAGCCATTTTGTAATTCTAAGTAGCGGCTCTGGTGTAAGTAGATTGCAAAAATATTTAAAAACTTTTTTTTAATTTGTCTTGGATTTATATGACATAACATAATATTAAGTAAAATTCGAAAAACAACGTCTAAAAGCACAAATGGGTCGAATTAAAATTGGCAAACATGTTTCAAAGGCATAAAGCCTCCTTCTTCAGTGCCAAGCAAGAAATGGAAAGAACTAAAGTATCGGGAGAGTTTAAATAGGAAAGGAGTAAAAGCTAGGCCAAGCAGGTGTCAGCGTGTGCCGAGCCCGGATTTGGCGTTGCATCGTCAGAAAATTTAAGAGCATGAAGTAAAATTGGCGAGATGTGTGGAACTGCAAAGGATTCGTTACAAATATTACTTAAATAACGCGCGGGAAACAAACGTGTAAAAAGCAGACATTTTTTGTTAAGTAATAATTAGTTTTTAAGTAATAATTCTTTGCCCTTTTTGGACGTACTCATTTCAAAAAACAATAACCAATTTTCCACTACCGTTTACCGAAAACCATTTGCTGTTTGTCTTCCTCCACATTCTCGCTCCTGTCATCCCATAAAACAAAAAATGTCTGCTTTTTACACGTTTGTTAACCACGCTATTAATATATGTTCTGAAAACCCAGCAAGCAAAATTTCTTGCATCAACCTTGACAGATCTTGACATTGAACTGACAGCGTTAATATTGCACAATTTTGTACTGCATATAGATTGCATACAGATTTAAAAATCAATAATGCTATAACAACACGTGTGTAATATTACATACATCTTAACATATCAACACTGAAACGTGCTGTAAAATCAACATTGCACACATGTTGTCAGCATCAGGATTTTATAGAATTTGTTGAACTGGAGCACTGATTTCACGCTGCCGCCAGCAGCAATTTATTGATGCTTCAAAGGCAGAGCCCACCCTGACATTCGACTGACATAATAAGGCTGCATTCACCTTGACAGTCAACATTGGGGCAAGGAGAGTAACATAACATTCGCGCACAATAGGAGAGAAGCGCATGCGCGGATTTTACACCCGGCATTCCGATTTTTTCCTTCAATGCGAAGCGAGCGCTGCACGTGGGGACGTGGATACGATTTAGGCTTCGTTAAAATTCGGTTGCTTCATTGTTGTGTGCAATATTATTGCTTTTTATTTGTGATCCTATTACTGCATTTATTCAATGACGCGGCAATACAATCCATATCGCGATCGATTAGCGATCAATTGCAGAAATGGGTGACAATAAAGATTTTTGTTTCTAAACGTGGCTGACAACAAGGGATTACACGCAAAGATTTTATCATAATTACTCTTCAAGCTCACGAGTAAGCAAAATTTTATTCATTAACTATTGATGTTATTCTTTAAGATAAATTGATTTTTTGTCTAAACAGTATTTTTAAAGCTGACATCAATCTATAGAATGTAACTTGAATTTTATGTTGATTATCTCGGTGCAATTAATGCTCCTCAATTAATTCTAATTAGGCATTTTATGTCTTTGTAGTAAATAAAAGAATCATAAATTTAAGAATAAATCAATATATAAGAAGTCTATGAATTTTAAGATGTTTAGTTAATCCAAAATCAATGAAGTAATTCTCATTATACTCAATTAAATTGTAAATTGTACAAAAAAAATTACTTTATGTGACTCTCCATGTCAGCTTTAGAAACGTCCTTAAGCTAAAAAAATAATAATTCATCTTGAAGAATAAAAGGAATAGTTAAAGAATGGAATTTACTTCCTGAATTTGAAGTGAAAATAACAAAGAAATAATAAGAATAAATAAAAAAGAAACACCCTGCAAACGTACTGATTTTGCACTGCATAACAATACGTGTGCAGGGTGACAAAAGCTGCATACAGACTAATTTCACACTGTCATATCAGTGTATCCTGCCATTTCAATGTTAAGATAATGTGTATGCAGGATTACAATAGCAACCACTTCTTGCATGCAGATTGATTTCACACTGCTATGGCAGCAATTTGATGCTCCAAAGGCAGAGCCCACCCTGCCATTCGACTGACATAAGGCTGCATACACCTTGACAGTCAACATTGGGGCAAGGCGCTGACAGCTCTTAGAGAGTAACATAACATTACTCATTCAGCATTTAGGCAAGATTAGATTGGCCGACGCGTTAACCTGTATGCAATCCTGAGGCAAGATATTTTGCTTGCTGGGAAAGTCCCTTCTCAATGATGAACTTAATTTGTTACGGAGTGTGGCCGTTGACAGAGGCTATTCTTTTCAAATCATTGACAATGCTTACAATAAACTTTCGAACCGCAGTGCATCCCACAAAAGCCCGCTGTTCCTTCTACCAATTTCGTTGTCTTACCATTTTATTCAAAAATCTCCCCTCGCATTTCCAGAGTACTCAGCAAGTTCGATTTTCATGTCATTTACTGACCCATCAACAAACTAACTTTTTCTAAATTAAAAGACCCCATCCAACCTTTGATCAGTGGGGCATTTATTACATAAACTGTGAATGTCAAATTGGATGCGTCAGACAGACCCGACGGGAGCTAAAATTCAGGTTAAAGGAACACGACAATTATGTTAAAAAGAAAGAACTTTCCAAATCCTCAATTGCGAAACACTGTTGGGACACAGGCCATAGATTTGTTTTCTCCGAAGCTAAAATTATTTGCAGACCTTCAACTGTTGGTGAATTAGATTTCTTAGAAGCCTTTCATGTTCACAAAAATTTAAGTAATATTTGTAACGAATCCTTTGCAGTTCCACACATCTCGCCAATTTTACTTCATGCTTTTAAATTTTTTGACGACGCAACGCCAAATCGGGGCTAGGCACACGCACACCTGATTGGCCTAGCTTTTGCTCCTTTCCTATTTAAACTCTCCCGATACAACTTGGGTTCTTTCCATTTCTTGCTTGGCACTGAAGAAGGAGGCTTTATGCCTTTAAAACATGTTTACCGATTTTAATTCGACCCATTTGTGCTTTTAGACGTTGTTTTTCGATTTTTACTTATTTTCGCACAAAGTGAACTGTTTTTAATAACATAATATTGCTAAACCAAACGTCAAAAAACGTATTTTGAATTCAGAAAGCTAGATGTTATGTGCTGAAGCAAAGTTCCCTCAGCTCCCTTTGTTTACAGATTTCTCATTCACGAAAAACATACGGCTCACGTGATTAACCTCTTAGTAATCTCGGACCGAATTATGGATTGAGAAGTACTCTAGTAATTACGTTACTCATGTCCTCCAAATTTCTTACAGAAACTGCAACCGCATCATTTAAAAAACGTGTTTTGTGATAGCAGGAGCAGGGGTAAATAGTAAACATTGTGCAAATATGATACAGAACGGAATTGCTTTTTGAAAAATAGATCTTATAAAGCAAATATATATCCGTTTTTGTACTCTTCTGTTAAAGCTGTGCTTCAAAGTAAGGAAAATTTTATGTTTTCTGCCTCTGCGTTTGTTTTCTGAATGATGATTTAAAGAAATGTTTATGGCAGGGTTGGCAAGTTATGGAACATTTCAAAACAAGCTATGGTTTTTACCTTCCGACACAAAACAATATTTTTAGACAGCTGATTTTAATCTAGCTACGCAAAAGCTGTAATTCTTCATTGAAAGTTTCTATTGTTATGCTTGATTTCAAATAGCTATATATATAGAGAGAGATATTAATGTAGCCGAATTTCTCTCATCGACATCCAAATTAGAGTGCTCAAAATACAGTACAATAATTGACTAAATGTAATAGAAGAACTTTTAATTGGAGTAAAGATAAATTTTTACCTTTAGGGCTCTTTTGCAACCTTAGTATACTTTTTCTTCTCTTGAGTGACTGAATGAATGACTCTGATAGAGCTGAAACAACTCCATATTTAACCCTTGTTAATTCAAACGTGCTGAAAACAAATCATAATCAACCTCTCTTAAACCAATCGTCAGAACGTCAGCGATTCCTATTAAATTCAATTTAATAGAATATTCGATTATGACATCTTTTGTGATATTTTGCTATCATTATATTTACTATTACTGCGGTAGATGGTAACTTATTCTTTGTTACCGAAATACTGACTGGCATTTCACCAAAAGTTACATATATTCGTTAAACTAAGTTTGATAATGTCATTGACGAATGACCCTTCCATTTATTAAGGACAAGAATCAAACAGCCCTAGGAACTTTTCTAATAAATCCAGTGTTTGGTGGCCACTTAATAGGAAAACCTGAGTACCTTGGTGTCTTCTTCAAGATGTGAATTTCAAACGAGGGGTTTATGAGTTTACTAAATAATTAGAATTTTGTGCACTCGAAAAGATAATTATTTAATACCTAGTTAGTCACAAAAACATACATTTTGAGAAACAAATTGAAGTCAAAATGGATATTTTAATTTATTTCAAAATATATGTATATATATATATTATAAAGGCTCGACTGATGCATCGGTGTAGATGAGTGAAAATTTTAACCATCAGCCTTTGGCATCGGCTGTCGATGCTAGCTCAGAGAAAATATCGCCCCAACGGCCTCGAAAAACATCTAAAAGCTAAAAGGATGATAGTTTTTGAAACAAAATCCTTAAGTGTTCATCGGGGGAATTCTATCTTCTCTATTTTTTACTTCATTACTAAAAGTGCCTACTGCATATGGCCCAAAATCCGGCAGCAACGAGACCAACACAGTTCTGAGTTTTGGAATTTTTCAAATTTCGCCCTGATAACTAAATTTTCCCAACACATTCGACTTTTCGATTGATCGCTTGGATGGGAGTTTTTAAGAATTACTTTAAACCTTCCGAATAATAGACAATTACAGAACCTGAAATTTCATCCATTATTGAGAGGTGTCCGCTGTTAAGACCTTATCACACGATCCTACTTTTCCCCCGATTCCCTCCAATTCCGGGTGAGACCAATTTGTCTCAACTACTTTGTCCAATACTGACGTCATCATTGCTATTGTCCGACTCTCGTCCAATTTAGTCCAAGATTTTGCGTGCGGAGCGATAAAATAGAGCCGAATTGCTTTTCCGACCAATAGGAAAGCTCTGCAGAACTTCGTCACAGATCGGCGCCATCAGGAGTGGCCAGCTTAACGGGATAATCTTTTTTTTCTAGTTGACGATATTGTATGGCAACCCTGTACAGCAACGATGACGTAGTAGGAAAACAAGCTTGGAGTTGGTCAAAATTGAAGATTGCTTCAAGTTGGAGTAGCTTCACATCGGATCGTGTGATAAGGGCTTAAAGGAGGATTAATCTTGAAGGATTTTGCTTTTTCAGATTTTACCCAATAATTTAATGCAAAATTTTGATTTTTAATGCGTACCAGTGCCATCATGCACTACGATACTTATAATTGTGCATTTTTTACTATATCTCGCTTTAACGCATCTCATTTTACCTTTGTGCTTTTAAATGCTAATGCGCCTTTCTCCCCCTCTCCACTCTTTCATTCTCTGTCATTTTCTATGTGATATTTTCATTAAAAAATTAGAATTGGAAAGATGTCGATGGCCCCTATCATACTATCATCTTCATATACCCATCATTTTTATCTAAACTATAACTTGCTTAGGTTACTAGACAATATATTGAACCTTTTTTTTATTTCTAAAAATGTTTAAAATGCACAATTTCAGAATTATTGTAGAGGAAGAACAGATCAATAGAATATGACACAAGGACGATTGGAGGAAGCCCCTCTTTCTTAGGGCCATAAGACAGAACAAAACAAATGCCAGTGTGGTTTTAAACAGCTGCGAAACTAATTAATCTTGAAAAAAAAAAAAAAAAAACCCTGATTAAAAGTTTGTGTAAGTCTTGTAAATTGAAAATTTTTTTGATCAGTTTGTCGAAAACATATTAATCGGGCTTTTTTGAAAAGAAAAACGTGAAATCCGGAATCTTTTAACATTATCAGCTTAGCATTTTTCCTGGGACTAACAGAAAATGATGTCGGAAGTGGGATAACTAACAGAACAGGTAACATAAAATAGGGGTTCCACTGTATATCTAAGCGTAAAGAAATGTTAAAAGAATAGAAATGCTCCACCATACAGATAGTATATTTTTAAAAAGGTATAAAAATTACAGAAGGACATGAGTTTTAAAAATAAATTTCATTGTATTTAAAAATTTCTTTCAAATTTACCACAGGTCTTTGGAGAGAAAAAAAAAGCTTCAATGTAATCCAAAATGTTATGTGTCAAATTTGGTGCATAGGGCTGGAAATCTAGGCATCAAATCAAAATTTTTTGTCTAAAAGTGTGACTAGCAACTGCTTATTTCTAACATTGAGCAGTCAGCAGTATATATGTACCAACTGATTGTTTGGTGCTTCCCTTCTTGAAATTCATCGCAAGCTATTTAATTTTCGTTTCAACCAGCTGCATGTAATTTATCACTATTTGGCTGGAAACTATTCATATGTCGTATGTATAAATAATATAATCTTCTATATATATAAAAAAAAGTCGTGTTAGTTACGCTATTAAAACTCAAGAACGGCTGTACCGGTATGGCTAAAAATTGGTGGGTAGGTAGCTTTGAGCCAGGAGATGGACATGGGTGTTATGTGTGTCAACTGCATAAATAGAAAAAAATGTTTTATTGACTAAGCCTTTTCACTAAGCCTTTTTAGACACCTCCATGGCTGAGCGACATAAAGCACACGTTCTGGCATTTTCCGGAGCGCAGTAAACAGGTTGTAAGTTAGTGGTACGTTGAGTGTTATTTGACTTTTTTGTGAAGTAAATTATAAACAAACGAGATACTTTCCTTGAAATTTATTTGTGATAAGCTGTCAGAAACGATTGTCAGTCAAGAGTTTTTACGCCTCTGAGGCTGAGAGGTGGATAGTGCTTTGCGGGATAGCTCCTCGACTGTAGTTTAAGAAGTTTCTTACTACTTTTATATACCGTAAAGTCTGGTTACTTGGACCCTAGGGGTTACTTGAGCCCATTACAGTAAAATGATAAAATCTGGGTTTGGTACTTACTAGTTGAAGACTTGCACGTAGTTCCTTGTTTCTCTGCTAGGTAGAGGCACTCTGCAGTCTCTAACGCTAGTACCAAACCCAGATTTTATCATTTTACTGTGGGCTCAAGTACCCTCTTGTGGGTCCAAGTAACCCGACTTTACGGTATACAAAAGTTTGTTTGGATGGATTTATGGATGGAGCAGTCAGTTGATAAGCAGTCCGAAAAAATAATCTTTTTAACTGAGCCTTTTTTGAGCCTCTGTCGCCGAGCGACATAAAGCACATGTTCTGAGAGCTTCTGGAGCGCAGTAAAATAGGTTGTGAGTTACCACTGTATTAAGTGTTATTTGACTTTTTTGTGATGCAAATCTGTACATATAAAAAAGAAAGTCGTGTTAGTTACATTAAACTCCTTGGAACACCGCATAATTTACGGCTGAAGGTTGGCTCCATAGTAATCATGCTTTAAAACAAAAACCAACCAAAAGGGGGTCTCAGTGGCCGAGCGGTCTAAGGCGTGTAGCCGATAACTCTGAGCTGGTGGGTTCGACTCCCACCCTCGCTCCGGATGTACTTTCCTTCCTTTGTGATGTAACTCTTTCATACATTCTCTGTACAAGATATATGTAGTAAAAATCATGTGTAATGGAGGCAAGACACTAGATTGTAGTCCTCATCAGAAAAAAAAAAAACCTGGGCATATAGCCCCGAACGAAACCAATTAAAACTGCAATGGTACACGTTTGGTGGTTATGAGAATTGATGAACAATGTAATTTACGCGACGATACTGAAAGGAAAATTCAAAGGTGAGGAAGTTCTCATTCTGAGGATCCCGATAATCCCAACCGATATGCCGTTTGAATTTAAAAGAATTCTATTTCTGATTCGTCTTGCGTTTGTCATGACCATCAACAAATCACAAGGCCAATCCTTAAAGGTTTGTGGTTTGAATCTAGAACATCACTGTTTTTCCCATGGTCAATTATATGTGGCATGTTCACGGATTGGAAGACCATCTGCGTTGTTTGTTTTTGCGCCTGATAATAAAACAAAAAATATTGTGTATCACAAGGTACTTAAGTGAAGAGCAACCTATGTATTAAAATACAGAAACAATAATGAATGATTAGTGTAGGTCCTTAAATTTTTTTTTTGCATTTTCTAATTAAAAAAAACTTAATAAATTCAAAAATTTGCTTATTTATCACCTTTAAGGCGGAACAGAGTTCGCTGGGTCAACTAGTACATACATAAAATAACATAATGTTTGTTTTAATCTTTCAGGTTTCCCGTAATCTTTGCTATTGGATGAAGATATTTAAACCTTAGCATAGGCTTGAAAAATTTGTTGAAGACTTCTTGTTTGAATTTTCATCTTTAATCAACAGGCTCAATCCAGGTAAGCCACTTTAATTTAAATATTTCAATGTTGTCTCTTCTAATTACTTTGTTTAAAAGCTCATCTATTAATTTTCAAAACATAGAAATAAACCATTATTTAAAGTTGTACAAAATGTATCCAAAATGTACTGCTTTTTTTGGAGTATTTCTTTGTGCAGTTAAAACACTACCACATCTCTTAGCTGATTTTGGAAATAGTAAAGTTTTAATTATTGTTTTCAAAAACCAGCAAAGCTGTCACAGTTAACGATACTGTATAAAATATGCAAAAGTGTACATTTTGCAGTCAAGCAAATCTTCATCATAATTGAATCGCTGTCCTTCTTTAAAGACTCAGTGAGATGCTGTTCTAATTTTGGCTGTAGACCTCCAACTTTTGATCCTAATTAATGCTATAATTGGAGTCCAAATAGTTAACTCCTTTTTTTTTTATTTTACCCTTTCTGTTGCCCAAAAGAGACTACATTGAGAACTTTCAAAGAAGTTCTATCCCTTTCCACTATCATGAGGTCATATGCCTGTTATTTTAGCAATCATGGTGGTCACAATTGCCCCCCCCCCCCTGACTTTGAGAAATCAATGTATTTATGTATAAGTGGGCATGGTTATTTTTTTATTTATTATTTTTTTCTGATGAAATCGCTTAGTGTGTCCACCCCCACCCCCTCCCGGAAAAATTCAAGATAACCAGAAATAAGCAAATGAATGAATAAATCAGTGAAAAGTGAATAAATGTAAATTAATGTATGAATAAATCAGTGAAGATATAAATTAATTTGTAAATGAAATTAACTATTTCACTTCTTCACATGTACTTGACAAATTGTGCCATACTTTCAAGATCAAAACATGGCTTGTGTTAAATAAATACTTTTCCTGAATTAGGTTTCAATTAATACTTTATTTGAAATGTTAATTAACATGAATTTGCTCATTCAGTAATCAATATATTCATATATATGTATATATTGAAAATACCACAAAGATTGCCATTTTCTTACGTTTTTTTTTTTTTTTTTTGAGTCATTGATGTAGTTTTTAGAGAACAGTTAAGAGTAGTGCATAAGCATACCATAAAGTAAATAGTTGATTTTTTAAATAAAGAATCTTGTCTGTGTAAGAAACTTTGAAAGTTATTTTAATGTTAATTTTTCTTCAAACAAATTATTTGCCAACATTAGGGATGCACCGATTAATCGGCCATAATCGGCAAAGTCGGGCCGATTAATCGGCAGGGAAAATATTTTTCAAATATTATTCTTCAAAGTATAAATTTACTAAGAAACTATGATGAATAATTTTATTAACAGTAATAATAATTCTAACAGTTGATATAAAGTTTTTTTTTTAATTAATTATCCTACTTTGAATAAATATACATGGACAATATTGCAATATTTTTTATGTGGCGATAGTTTTCTCTTAGCACAGTGCTTTTAGTTAACCTCTAATTTTCAAAGAATAAAATTATTGAATTGAAGGCTACTAATTATTAAAGAGTATGAATTAAAAGTACTCCTAAATTGGAGTGCTCACCACAGACTCCCCCTCCCCTTTTTTTGAATTTTTATGTCCAATTAAGATAACTCTAACAATGTGTCAATACTATTATTGACAATAATATGAAAATTGGTTCTAAGATATTTGATAAAATATTGAAATTATTTTGTGAAAACTAGGAAAATGGAAAACAATCTTCTCTCGGAAATAAATTACTTATTATTTCTAACTTCGAATTGTATAAGAGAGAAAAAACAGTGATGGTAAAATTGAAAACAATCATCCTCATCATTAATCGGCTCAGCCGATTATCAACTACCGATTAATCGATAATCGGCCAATTTGCTTATCGGTGCATCCCTAGCCAACATCGCTAAAATAATGAGATGCATCTTTATTCTAGCAAACAAATGGAATTTTCTTGTTTGATGTAGTGTTCATCAAAGGAGTTCTGCCTTATATGTGAATATTTTGTGAAAAAAAATAATATTTCTAAAATATTCAAGCAATGAAATATTCAAGCTCACCACTCAATCGGATAGGAAACATTTGGAGAATTCTCTCACTTGACATGTACTAGGATGTGTTATTGCTCTAGTACAAATTCCCATTCTACGTCACATGAACATCATTTGCACCATGCTGTATTACAGTCAAAATAATTTAATAAAAATATTTAAAACTTCAATTTTGAAGTAAAACATTAAAAGCAGACTATAACCTAGCTGTTGGAGGCACCGGGACTAAAATCCGTCATGCCATAAAATGGAGTTTATCAGGCAATAACTAACAACAACTTTACATTTGACCAAAATTCATGCTTCACTCCATCTGTTGCAGTTTTATTCCTGCTCAAGGATAACTATAACAAGTGACCTTTCTAGTTGCACTAGTACAGTTTTGCTTGTTTGCAGGGAAGTCGATCGGATTAAATAAAAATGTTGCCGTTGACGTATTTTTTAATAAAAACTTAAGTAATTCAGTCAAATATCTCCATATATTATTTCTCTAAGCCGAATCCTATACCCGGTCGAAACTCGCTCATTTCTTTATCGAATTGCAAGAAAATTTAGGATTTTGAAGCTTATCCCGCGGGCTATTGACGAAAATTAGACCCACCCTCTAAAAAGTGTCGGTTCGTTTTTTATTCGAACTTCAATTTTTGGGCACAAAATTGACTCTATCTAGCGAAATAATTGTCGTATCGTCTCCATTTTGATTTCATTCGAAAGATTAAAAAAAATGCGTTCTTTAGAACGTTTCTCCCAGGGTTGGGTTTTTGACGTCAAAAACCAGTTTTTGACATGACACGTCGAAAACCTGTCAAAAACCCGTCGAAAACCTGTCAAAAACGTCGAAAACCTGTCGAAAACGTCAAAAACCTGTCGAAAACCTGTCTAAAACTCAAATACAGTGGTTATTGAGATTTTTTATAAACGTATAAGGTTTCTCATCCTGAAAAATATTAAATAAAATTTATGCATCTTATCAATCAAGTTTAATGAACATTAAATTAATAAATTTAATGAAAATTATTTCTCATTCTTTTAAACTAACTTGTTTTGCCGTGAAAAAAGTTAAATATTAAAACTTAAATCCAGCTTTTAAAGTAGTTTTGTTTAAATCTTTACATAACTATAAATTAGTTATCTTATCAATCAAGTTTAATAAAAATCTACTTATATTAAAAACTGAGTATCTTTCTAACTATCTTTCTTTCTAACTATCTTTCTTTCTAACTATCTTTCTTTCTAACTATCTTTCTTTCTAACTATCTTTCTTTCTAACTATCTTTCTATGTCACGCTTCTTTCTCCTGAACGCCAATGAGCTGAAAGTCGAACCAGGTACCGATAGATAGGTAATTTTTCAAGCTTCATTAGTTTCA
>JAXGGA010018353.1:0-22257 GCA_038373865.1 Uloborus plumipes
CTTGACTCCTGGTCCGGAACAAAAAACGGAGTGCTCTTTAGGGCCCCATAAAACCGATTAAAATACATGTTCTGTAGGTAAGGGGACCATGAAGTAAAATAAATAGATTAATAGCGAGTTAGTGCAATAACGTACTTTTGGTGGCCCGTAAAATCTGCCGTGGGCAGGTAAAGGGCAGTAACTGCAATTTTTTCGATTTTCATTTTTTTGCATTTTTGAAATCTATGTTACATTAGTTTTATGGTACAAGCATCTTTTTTTGGTTTCCGATGAAAAAAAACTGTTTTTTAACCAATGGTAATTAGCAGTAACTGCATTTTTCGTTGTTGTGGGCAGGTAAACGGCAGTATCTGCATGTCTGCAGGATGGACATAATATGAATTGCTGTGCAAAAATTGCATCAAGCCGCAAAAACCGTTTTCCTTTGTACCTAAACTGAGCGAAAGTAGGGGTGCCCTAATAGGAGGTCACGGGAGGTCATTGGTTGCACTTGAATGTTCCCAAGGGGGTGTTTTATTCCTTTATGGGGTGAATCAGTGTTAATATCAATGCAGACTTAAGAGATATAAATTGGCTCTATCACTTGGCGATATATCGCCAAGCTTTTGGTCGCCAAGTGCTTGTCGCCAACTTGGTGACCTATCGCCAAATTGGCCACAAATTTGGCGAAAAAAATTATTTTATGAGTTTGGGTTCAATTTACCGCTATTGGCGGTATTTTGAGAAAAATCCACTGAGTGATGCTAAAATCGGCAATATTTAGAAAATGAATCGTTGTAAATCATTTTTGCATTGTTTCGTGGCACATTATGGGCGTAAATGTTTGAATTGTTTCTTACTCATTCCAAGCACTATTTTAACACTTAAGGCATCTACTAAAAAATTTACACATAAAAAGAAGTAGTGTGGGGTCCATACCAGATTTTTTTCTTTCAAATAAAGTTTCTCTCCACTAGCAGACAATATTTTTCGCGATTTCAAAGATACACAAGCCAAACTTGGCAGACGACAAACAAAAATGCAACAATGAAATGATTTTATTTACATTGTTTTGCTTTCTTTTAATTACAGTTGCTTTCATACTAACAGACGATAGTTTTTGCAGTTTAATCTCTAGCTGTTGCATTTTTAATAGTACTATGAAAAAAAATCGTCAGCACAACAAGCATTTCAAGCGCTCTTTTTCTCAAAGTGATTTCTTGTTTTGATGCAAAATACGAAGCATTAGCTGATTTGTAGTTATTTTAAAACATCTGGTGTGAACGCCACACTAATTCCTTTTACGTTTAAATTCTATAATAAATGCCTCAAGTGTTAAATAGTGCATTAGAGTGAGCAAGATAACAACTCAAATTTTTACACCCCCAGTTTGTCACGAATTAATGCAAAATAATGTTTTACAATGATTTATTTTCTAAATATCGCCGATTTTAATATGATTCAGTGAATTTTTCGCAAAATGTACCCAATAACGACAAATTGAATCCAAATTTTTAAAAAAAAAAATCATTTTTTCGCCAAATTTGTCGCCAACTTGGCGGCAAACACTTGGCGACCAAAAGTTTGGCGACATATCACCAAGTAGTTGCATTAAATCATATCACTCAATCTGCATTGAAATTAACATTGATTTACCCCACAAAGGGGTAAAAGACCCCTTTGGGAACATTCGAATGCAACCACAAGGAGAGGTGCACAACTAGACCGCCCTCTGAGCCTACATACCAAACTAGAAGCTTCTACGGCAAAAAGTTTTTGAGTTATGCGACAGGCATACATACGCACATACATACAAACATACATACATAAGCACATACATACGTACATACAGACGTCACGAGAAAACTCGTCGTAATTAACTGCGGCATGGCCGAAAAGGATATTCCGGCTGTTTATATGTTAGTAGGTACATATGCACGTACTGATAGGTCGAAAAAACTACTCAACATTCATTGGGGGGTGAGCAAAATCAAAATTTAGACCAAATTTTGAGTGAAATTTTCTTTGTGATCACAATACTTAATTTACTAAGTAAAAGGAAGTAAAAATGGCTGAAGAATCATCAAGTTTTGCTTCATATTTTGCATAATACAATACAGTTTCATTATATTTTTTAATTATATTTCGCGTTCGTTTATATTAAATCTATATCAAGTGGATACGCGGTATATGTATATTTTTAAATAAAACATATCATTCACAATGCAATAATATATTTCGTAATAACATATCTACTCCGCATGTAGTCAAATATGTAAATACTGGACATTTAGTAGCATACTGTGCAGTTACTGCCGACTGCCAGTCAATTCCGCATGACATTTAGAGTGAAAAGGGCAGGTAAACGGCAGTATCTGCTTTACCTCTCTCTGCGCTTGCAAAATCAAAATTCAATCGATTACCCAAAAAATATATCGGTATAAACATATAGTATCGCCTATGTTCGAAGTTCAATGTTTCATAGATGTTTGTGGGAAATCAAAAACGCGTTTCTTCAAATATCTCGAAAACTCATTTTTGCAGATACTGCCGTTTACCTGCCCACGGCAGAAATAATGTATGCATATAATATGCTTATTTTTCTCATATGCTGTTTTTTATTTCATTCTCTTGAATTAAAAATTCAATTTTTGTTGTACACGGTTCTTTGTTTACGTACCGTGGCTTAATGCACAGGTTATTTTGTTTAATCCGTATTCTTATTAAATTGGATCCCCTTTTAGTCCGGATGAATAACGCTCTATTTTAGTTTCATTTTTCATCTATTTGCAGTCCGATGTTAACCCATTTATTCCCAGCAGCCTAAAAACGGGACGCTTGTTAGTTACTGCATACAAAAACTTGTAATAAGTATATCCTTTTTCTAAAGCTGTTTTTCACAAGTTAAATAGTCCTTCTTGAGAAAGCCAGTTAGAGCCACTATTTGGACATCAGAGTTTATTTATTGACAGCTATTTTCAGACAAATCAGTCAAGCAACGATCCAGCATGGGTAGCCACAGAAACTGTTTTTTTTTTTTTTTTTTGCGAGCTTATTTTTCATAAAATTAAACTATTTTAAAATGATTTGCTTAAAATTCTTCAGAGATGCCTTCCGTAATGTTACTTTGCAAAAGTAAAGTCAAGTAAGGTCGTATTTTGCTCACATATCTGCAAAATATCCCATAAACAGAACTTTAAATAACTTAATAAATATGACAACGGCGAACTATTTTAAGCCTAAAATGTATGTGGACCATTCCAAGTAAGTTTTAAGCAGATAAAAATTGAAAAAAAAATGTTTAAAAAAACTTGGGCATAAATGGGTTAACATAGGTAAACCATTGAAGTTGCGATGGACGAAGCCTAAAACCTTCTTCCATTTAAGCTGAGTTTCTTCTCAAAATCTCGAGGAATTGATAGCGATCGCCGCCCCATTAACGATCTATGCATGCATCCGACGAGGAACTGAAACAGCGAAAGAATAGAACCACGAGAGCCATTCATAAAATTTTCGGCCGGCGTTTGACGCGTTCTCCATTAACAATTCCCCTAACTCCCACTCCCCATCAAAACAAAAACACCAAACAATACCCACCCCTCACCCACCCCACCCTCCAACACACCCTATAACCACCCATCCCACCCCACCCAATAACTCAACAACACCCACACTTCAACAACACCTTCTCTCCACACATTTACCAAGGCAACACCCTCCCCAAACCCTATATCCCCACAACTTCAAACATAATCTCTCACATCTCCCAAACAAAAAACACCATCCCCAACATCAACCAAACATCACTCAACACCCACCTAAAAAAATAACACAACTCCACCCACACATAACTCTCCACACATACCCCCACCCTCCCAACCAAAACCCCAAATACTACCCAATATACTTCCACAACACAAACCATACCCCACCACTCCCACCCCCTAATCTAAACCCACACATACCCCCAAAAACCACCTACTAAATACACTAAAAAACTCCACAAAACCACAAACCACCCATCCCACCCAAACCCCATCCCTACACCATCTCTCTTCCTCCACTCCCCCCCCAACCATCCAAACCAAACTCCACCCCAACATCAAACTCCCCCCTCCACATCCACCACCCGCCAAACACACCCAACTCACCTTCCACCACCCATCACCCACAACTATCACACTCCACACAACCCACCCACCAAACAACCAAAACACATATACCCTACTCACCACAAATCCACTACCAACAACAAACAAACCCACCACAACCAAGACCACCACAACAAACCACCACAACTCACCCACCCCCCCACCAAAACCAACCCACCCCACACAAACACACACACAACCCCCACCACCCATCACCAAACCCCAACACCCCCACAAAACCAACAACACCCACATCCCCCAACCACACACTACCCCCAAAACACCCCAACCCCAACCCCCCAACCCACCAACCAACCCAACTACAACCCAACCCCAAAAATCCACACCCACCACAAACACCAACTAACACAACACACACACACACCCCCTCACAACACCCACACCACCCCACCAACCAACCCACACACCCCACCCCCACCCACACAACTACCAAACAAACACAAACTCTACCCCCACACATCCCCTTTCCAAACACAAACCATACCCCCCACAACACCCACATCCCCTACAATCATCCCCCCATCCAACCCCACCACTCAAAAAAATATGGCATATACATTTCAAAAAATTTTCACTTACAATTCTCACAATATTACACAATCAAAGTAATTCTTTATCGACCTTCCCTATTCTCCTCCTAATCTAAAACCAACTACTTTAAAACCCACACCATACAACTACATAAAACCCTAATATCCCCACATTTTAGTTTGCATAAATAACTATCAATAACAGCCTATTGCATTTCACACCTTCATTATTTCACAATCGTTATCGAGCACATTTCAATCACCAAACTCTTATTATAATAACCCACAAACACACATAACATATTCAACTACGAACATATGCTGTACTATAATTATAATACCGTAACTAATATAATTGAAAACTATTTATATTGCATTTCAAGTCGATCTATTACAGCAAGATACTTCCGTTAATACATCCTAAACCTCTAAACTTACCTGCGGCATTTACTTGCATACTTGCATAAACTGACAGAATGTCCTAAACCTGACATTATAAACATATTAGACAACATGCTAATAGAAATGTTAATACGAAATAACTTAAATGCATTGTAAATATATGTATATATAATATAAATAATAAAACCATCAATACAGATTTCAATAGAATAAGGCAATACAATAACCGACACACTCTGACAACTAACACACAAACAAATCAAAGACTTGTATATAACAGCCAAAATATACACTCAAAAAACATAAGACTTCTACAGCATTATACCTTCCTTTAACATATTCAAATGCACTTAATTATATCACACATACATATAACCAAATTTCTACTTAAAAAAAATAATTTAGCTCACACCCGTACATGAATGTTGATATCCCCCACCAATACTACAGTCCGTGATATGTACCTACTACCTATAACCAGCCGGAATATCTTTCGGCCTCAAGACGCAGTTAATTACGACGAGTTTTCTCGTGACGTCTGTATGTACGTATGTATGTTTGTGCGTAAGATATGATGCCTGTCGCATAATCAAAAACTTTTTGCGTAGAAGCATCTGTTTGGTTGTAGGCTCAGCAGGGCGGTCTATTTGTGGCACTCTCCATGTGGTTGCCTTCGATGTTCCCAACGGGGGTCTTTTAACCCTTTGTGGGGTTGTAAATCAATGTAACTATCAATGCAGACTAGATTGACTCACGATTTAAATGCAACTACTTTGCGATCTATCGTCCAAAACTTTTT
Source organism: Uloborus plumipes (assembly GCA_038373865.1). Classification (NCBI taxonomy): domain Eukaryota; kingdom Metazoa; phylum Arthropoda; class Arachnida; order Araneae; family Uloboridae; genus Uloborus; species Uloborus plumipes. The sequence goes on from JAXGGA010018353.1 coordinate 5,883, forward strand.
TTCTCCAATTATTTCCGCCCAGTTGGCGACAAATTTAGGCGATAAAAAAAACTATTTATTTTTTTAACAATTTGTTAAATCAATTTTTCGATACTTGTGTACATTAAGTCTAAAAATACAAGACTCAAATATTAAAACGTAGATCATTATATACTAACTTCATGTTAAAACATTATGTTTGTCTAATACGTTACCCAACGTGGTTTAAACAATAATAGTATAACATCAATCACCCCACCCATATATATGCATATTTAAAACCCAATGAGGCCTTAATTCTAGATATAAACTTAAAATGCCATAGTGTGCGTTCACACCAGATTTCTTTTAAAAAAACTACAAATTCATCTTAATGCTTGAACATGCATCAAAACAAGAATTCACAATGATAAAAAGATCGCTTTCCAATCTAGATTTATGCTTAAAAATTAATTCATAGTCCATTAAAAATGCAACAGCTAGAGATATAACAGCAAAACATATCGTCAGTTCGTATGACCAAGCAACTGTCAATATGAAAGAACAACAGAAAACAATGTAAATAAAATCATATCATTGTTGCATTTTTTTTGTGTCTGCCACTATTGTCAAGTGTAATACTTTGAAATCGCGAAAACTATTGTATCGCATCTGAGGAGAGAAACTAATTTTGAAGACAAAAAAATCTGGTATGGACAACCCACCAAAAAAACATATACCAAAAAATACTCATCCAACCTATAACACCACTATAATTCATCTCCTCACCCCAACCCCAAACCTCCCCATACCTCCCCCTCCCCCCCATCAAACCCTCAACCAAAACCACACATCCTCAAAACTCACAACCTATTCAAAAACTCCCCACTCCCCACTTACCCAATCCCCCCACCACCCCACAAAAAAACTCCCCAATATTCCCAAATTTCACTTACCTAATTCCCCTCCCAATTCTCCCCTCAATTTAAAAACACTCCTTTAACTCTCCCTAAAACAACACAAACTACATCCCATCACAACACATCAACCCCAACCCTTCCACCACCCCCCCCCAACACAAAAAACCACAACCTAATCCACAAAACACTCATCCAAAACCCACAACCCACCCCAAACCAAACCCCACCACCACAACCCTCCCACAACACAACCCACAACCCACAAATCACCTCCCACAAACCACCCAACCACCACACCCAACTACCCCACAACTCACCCCCCAACACCAAACCATCCCAACATCAACACCAAACTCCCACAACCCTACCAAAACCACCACAAACAACACCACCCACCTCCACACCACTCCCCACCCACAACACCACAAAACACCCACACACCACCCCAACCACCCATCAACCCAAACACAACACAACCCACCAAACCCCCAACCCAACACCCCACAACCCACCCCCCCACAACACACCACCCCCACAAAAACAAACCCCACCCAACACACCCACTCCCCACCCAAACCCCCAACCAACACCACACCCACCCCAACAACCCACACCACCCACCAACCCCACCCACCAACCCCCACCAACCACACCAAACACAACCCCAACACCCCCACCCAACACACCCACCAAACAACCCAACCACCCCCAACAAACACACAAAACCACAACACCCCCACACACCCCACCAAACCCCACCCACCACCCCACCAAAAACCACACACCCACCAAACAACACACACCCCAACAACACCCCCACAAACACCCCCACACAACAACCACACACCACCAACACCAACCCCACACCAACCCACCAACCCCCACAAACCAACACCCAACCCCCCAACCACCACCACCCCCCAACACACAAAACCCCCAACCCACCACCAACACCCACCCCCACCAACCCACACCCCACCAACCACAACCCCACCCCCACAAACACCCACAACCCCAACCCCCCACACCACCCCCCAACACACCACACCCCAACAAACCACCCCACAACACCCCACCACCCCCAACCACCAAACCCCCCCACCACCCACCCCACCAACCCCCACCCCCACAAACACCCACCCAACCACCCCCCACCAAACCACACACCCAACCCAACACACCCCCACCACCCACACACACACCCACACCCCAACCAACCCACACCCCACCCCCCACACACCCACAACAACCCCAACCCACCCAACAACACCCAACACCCACCCACCCACCCACCACACCCACAACAACCACCCCAACACAACCCCACCCCAACCACCCACAAACCCCACCCCAACACACCCACACCAACCCCCCACACACCACAACACCCACCCCCCCAACACCCCCAACACCCACCACCACCCACCACCCCACACACAACCCCACACAAAAACACCAACCAACCACCCCACACCAACCCAAACACCCCACACCAACACCCACAAACCCCCCACCCCAACACCCCAACCCCCACACCACCCACAACCCCCACCACCACACCCCACCACACAAACCCCACCCACACACCACCCACCACAACCCACACCCACCAACACCCACCAAACCACCCCCACACCAACCCCACCACACCCAAACACCCACACCCACCCACCCACACCCAACCCCCCACCCCCCCCAACACCCAACCCAACACAACACCCCCACACACCCCACCACAACACCCACCCCAACCCACCACAACACCAACCCCCCCACCAACACACCCCACCCACCCACCACCCCCCACCCACAACCCCCAACCCAACCCCCACCCAACCCCCCCACCCACCAACACACAACCCACACCCACAAACACACCCCCCCCCCACACCACAACCAACCACACCCCACCCCACACCCCCCACACCAACCACCACCCCACCAACCCACACCCCCCACAACCCAACACCCCAACACCCCACCCACAACCAACACCCCACACCCCCCACCACCCCCAACCACCCACCCACCCCCACCCCACACCCCCCACCCACCCACAACACCCCAACCCCACACCCCCCCACCACCCACCCCCCACACCACACCCCACACCCACCCCCCACACCAACCACCCAACCACCCACCCCACACACCCACCACCCCACCACCCCCCACCCCAACCCACCAACACCCCACCACCCCACCACCCAACCCACCCACCACCCACACCACAACCCACCACAACACCACACCCCCCACCAACACCCCAACACCCCACCACCCAACCCCACACCCCCCCCACCCAACCCCCACCCCCAACAACCACCCACACCCCCACCCCACCACCCACCCCCACCCCACCACCCCACAAACACCACACCCCACCCAACCACCACACCACCACACCCCAACCACCCCCACCCACCCCCCCCAACACCACACCACCCACCACCCACCCCAACCCACCACCACCCCCCCACCCCACCCCCACCCCCACCCAACCACACCCCCCACCCACCCACACCCACCCCACCCCACACCCACCCCCCACACCCCCCCACCCACCACCCAACCCCCCCACCCACCCCACCCACACCCCCCACCCCCACCCACACCCCCCACACCCCCCCCCAACCCACCCACCCCCCCACCCCACACCCCCCCACCAACCACCCCCCCACCCCACCCCACCCCCACCCCCACACCCCCCACCACCCACCCCCCACCACCCCACCCCCACCACACCCCCCAACCCCCCACCACCCCCCACCCCCACCCCACCACCCCACCACCCCCCCACCCCCCCCCCACCAAACCCACCACCCACACCCACCACCACACCCCCCCAACCACCCCCACCCCCACCACACCCACCCCCCCACACCCCCCCACCCCACCACCCCACCCCCCCACCACACACCACCCACCACACCCCCCACCCCACACACCCCCCCAACACCACCCCCCCCACCACCCACAACCCACCCCCACCCCACCACCCCACACCCCCCCCCACCACCCCACCCACCCACCCCCACCCCCCCCCCACCCCACCACACCCACCCCCCACCACAACCACACCCAACCCCCCCACCACCCACCACACCCCACACCCACAAACCACCCACCCCCCACCCACCCCACACACCACCCCACCCCCCACCCCCCCCACAACACCCAACCACCCCCACCCCCCCAACCCCCACCACCACCACCCAACCACCCCACCCCACACAACCACCCCACCACCCCCCCCCACCCCACCCCCCCCCCCCACCACACCCCCACCACCACCCCACACCCACACACCACCCCCCACCCACCCCCCAACCACCCCCCCCACCACACACCCACCCACCCCCCACACCCACCACCCACAAACACCACCCCCACCCACCCACCACCCCACCACCCCACCACCCACCACACCCCCCCCAACCACCCCACCCCCACCCCACCCCACCCCCCACACCACCCCACCACACCCCCCACACACCCACCCCCCACCCACCCACCCCCCACCCACCCCACACCCCCAACCCACCACCCAACCCACCCCCCCCCCACCCCCCCCAACCACCCCCACAACCACCCCCCACACAACCACACCACCAACACACCCCCACACCCAACCCCCCACCACACCCACAAAACCACCCACCCCCCCCACCCAACACACCCCACACCCCACACCCAACCCACAACCACCCCCCCAACCACCCCCAAACCACACACCAACCCCCACCCCCCACCACCACCCCACCCCACCCACCACCACCCACACCCACCCACCCCAACACCCCAACACCCACCCACCCCAACACCACACCCCCACACAACCCACACCCCACCCACACACCCCCCCACACCCCACCCCACACAACCCACCCACCCCAACACCCACACCCCACACCACCCACCCCACACCACCCACCCCACACCCCCCACCCCACCCCAACCACCACCCACAACAACCCCCCCCACCCCCACCAACACCACCCCCCCCCCCAACCCCACCCACAACCAAACCCCACCACCACACCCCCCACCAACCCACCCCAAACCCCCCACCCCACCACCCCACCACAACCCCCAACCCAACCACACCCCAACCACCCACCCACCCCAACCCCCCCCCCAACCAAACACCCACCACCCCCCCACCACACCAAACCCCCCCACCCAACACCACCCCACACAACCCCCCCCACCAACACCCCCACCCAAACCACACACCCCACCCACCACCCCCAAACCACAACCCCAACCCACACCCACACACCCCCAACCAACAAACCACCACCCACCCCACCACCCCAACACCCCAACACCAACACCCCAACCCCCAACCCCACCACCCCACACCCAACCACCCACACCCCACCACCCCACACCAAAACACACCCAACCCCCACAAACCACCAACACCCCACACAACCCCCACCCCCAACCACAACCCCCCCAACCACCCCACCCCCAACCCACCACCCACAACCACCCCACACCCACCCCCACACCCCACCACCCCCCCCAACCCCACCAACCCCACCACACACAACCACACCCCAAACACCCCACACCCCCCACCCCCACCCCAACCCACACCACAACACCCCCCCCACAACCACCCACAACCAACACACCCACACACCCCACCACCCACACCCCCACAACCCCAACACCCCACCCCACACCCCACCCACCACAACACCACCCCCCCAAAACCAACACCCACCACACCACACCACCCCCACACCACAACCCACACAACACACCCACCCACCACCCCCCACAAACACCCCACCCCACCCCACCACCAAACCCCACCCCACACCCCACCACCCCCCACAACACCACACACCCCACCACCAACACCCCACCACCACAACCCACCCACCCACATCCCCAACCCACCACCAACACCACACCCAACCCCCCACAACCACCCCCAACACCACAACACCCCCACACACCAACCCCCACACCACAACACCACACCCCCACACCAACCCACACCCCAACCCCACACCCCACCCAACCCCACCAAACCCACCACCCCCACCCCAAACAACACCACCAAACACACCACCACCCCACAACCACACAACCAACAACCACCCCCACAACACCACACCCCCCACCCACCCAACCACAACCCCCACAAACACACCACCAAACACACACCAACCCACCCCCACCCCACACCCCAACCCCCCCACCCACAACCCCCCACAACACACCAACCACCACCACCCCCCACCCAACCCCACCAACCAACACCACCACACCCCCACCCCACCCACCCCCCAACCACCCACCCACCACAAACACAACCCACCCCACAACCCAACACCACACCCCCACCACAAACCCACCCACACCAACACCAAACCCACCACCACCCACCCCAACCCCCCACCCCCAACACACCAACACCCCACCCCAAACACCCACACACACCCACCAAAACACCCACCACAACACCCCCACCACCAAACCACCACCCACCACAACACCAACCCCCCCACCCCAACCCCCACACAAACCACCCCACACCCCCCACAACCCAACCCAACACAACCCCCACCCACCCCACCACACCCAACACCCCCACACCACCACCCACCACCCCAACAACCACCCAACACCAACCCCCACACCCAACACCAACCCACACCCCCACAAACCAACCACCACCCCACCCACCCCCCCACCACACCAACACACCCCCCAAACCACAACCCCACCCACAACCCCACACCAACCCACCCCACAACCCAAAACCCCACCCAACCACCCCCAACCCACCACCCAACCCCACCCCACACACACCCACACAAACCACAACCCACCCACCCCAACACCAACACACCCCACCCCCCCAACACCCACAACCCACACAACCACCCAAACCCACCACCCCCCACACCACACACCACCCCCCACAACACCCACACCCCACCCACCCCACACCACCACCCCAACACCCACAACACCACAACCACCCCACAACCCCACCCAACCACCACAACAACCCACCCCCAACCCACCCACCCACACCCCCACCCACCCCAACACCCCCCAACACCAACCCAACAACCCCCCAACAACCCACCCACCACACCCACCACACCAACACCCCCACCACAACACCCACCAAACCCACAACCACCCCACCCCCCACCCACCACCAACACCCAAACACCCCACCCCACCAACCACCACCACCCCCCCCACAAACACCCACCCCACACACACAACCACCACCCCCACAACCCACCCACACCACCCCACACACCCACCCACACCACCCAACCCCAACACCCCACCCCACCCAACACCCACACCCCCCCACACAACCCCACACCACCCACCCCACCAAACCACCCCAAACACCCCCCAACCCCCACCCACCCCCAACCACCCCCCAACCCACAAACACCACCAAACACCCCCACCCCCCCACAAACAACCACACCCCACCAACCCAACACCACACCCCACCCCACCACAACAACCCCCAACACAACCCCAAACACCCCAACCCCACACCAAACACACCACACCCACACAACACAAACCCCACCCACAACCACAACCACACCACCCAAAACACCCCCCACACCCCACAACACCCCCACCAACCCACACCCACCAACAACCAACCACCAAACCCACCCCCCACAACCACCACACCCAACCAAACACCACCCCCCACCCAACCCCCACACAAACACCCACCCCCAACACCCACAACACAACCCCCAACCCCAACCACAACACCACCAACCCCACCCACAACCACAACCCACACCACCCCCCACACCACCACAACCCACCCAACAACCCACACCACAACACCCCAACCACAACACCACACCCCACCACAACACCCCACACCCACAAACAACACCAACCACACACCCAACACCAACCCCACCCCCCAACACCACCAAAACCCACAACCCACCCACACAACAACCCCACCCCACACAACAACCACCCCACCACAACCCCCCCACCCCAACCACACCCAAACCCACCCCCACCAACAAACCCACAACCCACACCAACCACAAAACACCCACACCCCCACAACCCACCAAACACCACCAACACCACACCCCACCACAACCACCAAACCCACAACACACCCCAACACACCCCCAACCCCACCCCCACAACCACCCCAACACAAACCCCACCAAACCCCACCACCCCAACCACAACCACACACCCACCCACACCACCCCCCAAACCAACACCACAAACCCCCCCCAACCACCCCAACCACACAACACCCCACCCACCAACCCCAACACAACACCACACCAACACCCACACCACACCCCACCCACCCACACACCAACCCCCAACCCCAACACCCCCACAACCACCCCCAACACCACCCCAACCCACACACACCCACCACCAAACCCACCCAACCAACAACACCACCAACACCAACACCACACACCCCACCCACACACCCACCAACACACCCCCCCACCACCCACAACACCACCACAACCCCACCACCCAAACACACCCCCCCCACACCCACACCCACAACCCACAACCAACCCCACCCCACACCACCCAACCCACCACCCACAACACACCAACACCCCCCCACACCACACCACCCCCCCCCCCAACCCACCAACACCCACCCCACCACAACCACCCCACCACCCAACCCCCACACCACAACACAACACCCACACACAACACCCACCACACCACCCCCATCTTCACATGCCTATCGTTGCTAGAAAATGTTAGTCTATTTACCAATTGGTAATGCTCCCCTAAAATGTTGGCCGCCTGTTCGTCGTTTCGGGCCATAATTCCTCCACTAGAGTAGATTGTGTTGCTCTTTTCAGCTTGGGGCTGTTCTCTACTAATGCCCTTTACCAGCTTCCACAATCTACTGTTGGACGATCTCGAGTCCAGAGTTGCACAGACATCATTCCACCTAGATCTCTTGGCCTGCATATACGTCTTTCTTAGCTGTGCATTCACTTTATTCAGTTTTATTCTATTAGTATCACTATGGTCAGAATCCAGATCACTTAGTGTTTGTGTTCTCTCCGTAATTAAGGGCTGCAGAAAAGGTATTTTCTCGGTCAAACATTGCCTTTTTCTTTTGAGTTTACCCCTAGGAATTGATTGACCAGCAGCGTCGAAAATAATCCGCTTAAAGGAAAGCCAATCGCCCTCAAGTAAGGGGTTTCGTGCGTACTAACTCTTCAGTTCGATCAGCGAAGGCCTGCCAATCAGCACGTTTGAAGTTCCATCGACGATTACTAGTCTTAACAGTAGGTTGTCTCTTATTCATTTCGAACAGTATCGGGAGGTGATCACTTCCTAAATGCTCAAGTACTTTCCACGCACAGGTGGGGCTGAGGTCTGGGCTAATAATGGTCACGTCTAGAGCATCTTTAGTGTTATAGCTATGCGAACAATGAGTGTGAGATCCGTCGTTTAGAAAGACGAAGCCCTTATCATCGACCGTGTTTATCAAATCCTCTCCTCTAGAATTATTACAAGTTGAGCCCCACAGGTGGTGTTTGGCATTAAGATCACCTAGGCAAATACTGCCGTGGGCAGGTAAACGGCAGTATCTGCAAAAATGAGTTTTCGAGATATTTGAAGAAACGCGTTTTTGATTTCCCACAAACATCTATGAAACATTGAACTTCGAACATAGGCGGTACTATATGTTTATACCGATATATTTTTTGGGTAATCGATTGAATTTTGATTTTGCAAGCGCAGAGAGAGGTAAAGCAGATACTGCCGTTTACCTGCCCTTTTCACTCTAAATGTCATGCGGAATTGACTGGCAGTCGGCAGTAACTGCACAGTATGCTACTAAATGTCCAGTATTTACATATTTGACTACATGCGGAGTAGATATGTTATTACGAAATATATTATTGCATTGTGAATGATATGTTTTATTTAAAAATATACATAAATACAGCGTATCCACTTGATATGGATTTAATATAAACGAACGCGAAATATAATTAAAAAATATAATGAAACTGTATTGTATTATGCAAAATATAAAGCAAAACTTGATGATTCTTCAGCCATTTTTACTTCCTTTTACTTAGTAAAGGAAGTATTGTGATCACAAAGAAAATTTCACTCAAAATTTGGTCTAAATTTTGATTTTGCTCACCCCCGAATGAATGTTGAGTAGTTTTTTCGACCTATCAGTACGTGCATATGTACCTACTAACATATAAACAGCCGGAATATCCTTTTCGGCCATGCCGCAGTTAATTACGACGAGTTTTCTCGTGACGTCTGTATGTACGTATGTATGTATGTGCGTATGTATGTATGCCTGTCGCATAACTCAAAAACTTTTTGCCGTAGAAGCTTCTAGTTTGGTATGTAGGCTCAGAGGGCGGTCTAGTTGTGCACCTCTCCTTGTGGTTGCATTCGAATGTTCCCAAGGGGGTCTTTTACCCCTTTGTGGGGTAAATCAATGTTAATTTCAATGCAGATTGAGTGATATGATTTAATGCAACTACTTGGCGATATATCGCCAAACTTTTGGTCGCCAAGTGTTTGCCGCCAAGTTGGCGACAAATTTGGCGAAAAAAATGATTTTTTTTTAAAAATTTGGATTCAATTTGTCGTTATTGGGTACATTTTGCGAAAAATTCACTGAATCATATTAAAATCGGCGATATTTAGAAAATAAATCATTGTAAAACATTATTTTGTATTAATTCGTGACAAACTGGGGGTGTAAAAATTTGAGTTGTTATCTTGCTCACTCTAATGCACTATTTAACACTTGAGGCATTTATTATAGAATTTAAACGTAAAAGGAATTAGTGTGGCGTTCACACCAGATGTTTTAAAATAACTACAAATCAGCTAATGCTTTGTACTTTGCATCAAAACAAGAAATCACTTTGAGAAAAAGAGCGCTTGAAATGCTTGTTGTGCTGACAATTTTTTTTCATAGTACTATTAAAAATGCAACAGCTAGAGATTAAACTGCAAAAACTATCGTCTGTTAGTATGAAAGCAACTGTAATTGAAAGAAAACAAAACAATGTAAATAAAATCATTTCATTGTTGCATTTTTGTTTGTCGTCTGCCAAGTTTGGCTTGTGTATCTTTGAAATCGCGAAAAATATTGTCTGCTAGTGGAGAGAAACTTTATTTGAAAGAAAAAAAATCTGGTATGGACCCCACAATACTTCTTTTTATGTGTAAATTTTTTAGTAGATGCCTTAAGTGTTAAAATAGTGCTTGGAATGAGTAAGAAACAATTCAAACATTTACGCCCCTAATGTGCCACGAAACAATGCAAAAATGATTTACAACGATTCATTTTCTAAATATCGCCGATTTTAGCATCATTCAGTGGATTTTTCGCAAAATACCGCCAATAGCGCTAAATTGAACCCAAACTCATAAAATAATTTTTTCGCCAAATTTGTGGCCAATTTGGCGATAGGTCACCAAGTTGGCGACAAGCACTTGGCGACCAAAAGCTTGGCGATATATCGCCAAGGGATAGAGCCAATTTACATCTCTTAAGTCTGCATTGATATTAACACTGATTCACCCCATAAAGGAATAAAACACCCCCTTGGGAACATTCAAGTGCAACCAATGACCTCCCGTGACCTCCTATTAGGGCACCCCTACTTTCGCTCAGTTTAGGTACAAAGGAAAACGGTTTTTGCGGCTTGATGCAATTTTTGCACAGCAATTCATATTATGTCCATCCTGCAGACATGCAGATACTGCCGTTTACCTGCCCACAGCAACGAAAAATGCAGTTCCTGCTAATTACCATTGGTTAAAAAACAGTTTTTTTTCATCGGAAACCAAAAAAAGATGCTTGTACCATAAAACTAATGTAACATAGATTTCAAAAATGCAAAAAAATAAAAATCGAAAAAATTGCAGTTACTGCCCTTTACCTGCCCACGGCAGAATAGTGCTCGGTACAAGGAGGCCTTGAAGATCATCAGGAATTTTATTAGAGTCAGGAGGCTGATCCATATTGAAAATGTTTAGGTCTTTACCTCTCCAGCTGGTTCTTATACCCTGGATCTCAAGATTAGAATTTTCCGTGATTTTACTATTCACATCTATGCATTGATATTTTATATCTCTGATGAGAAACATTAAGCCTCCTCCACTCTTATTTTGTCTATCGGTTCGATAAATATGGTAACCCTTAACTTTTAGGGAAGTGTTTTTTCTCAACTTTGTTTCCTGCAGGGCTATGATTTGCACACCGTAGATCTCAGCCAGGTCTAGCGCCTGATCTAATTTAACTCTGGTGGTGCTATATGCGATTCCATTAATGTTGAGTTGGATAATTTTCAGCGAGCTTAAACCTGGCCCTCTTCCTAAACCAGGAGCGTGATCCTTTTTTGGCTGCGCGACGATCGAGGCAGCATGGCAATTATTGGGTGAACTATTCATGGATGGGGAATGGGGCAGCCTCTATGGTCGGAGACCTGGAGCGCCAACGGCAGAGGACTGACTTGGCTCCTGTGCCAACAAACTTTAGCTGAGCATAGTGGAGTGGCCTTCACGCCTTGGGTGGCCCTACCAGGAGAATACTCTCCCGACGTACTTCACCCACTCCGCCCAGTGCCACCCCCTCGTCACGATGAGGCAGTTTGCAGGACTTGAGGGGGGGCATTATATTAATAGAGTGTTGAAGATATTTAAGTATTGTGTGTAAATGGAAACAAATGCAAGATTTTTTTTTCGAAATCATGCTAATTTTAACTCGAAAACACACAGTTTCAATATTACAAATTAGGGTTTAAGATTATAATACTGCATAATTATAAAAAAATCTTCCAAGAAACTGTTTATTGAACTACTTTTCACTAACTGTGAAATTTTTAGGAAAATCAATGCTAAACTCTTCTGCATGGAGCATATTAAAATCTACCGTCACACGTAAGAATGTCGTTTTGAGAAAATTAGAATTTTCAGTTCAGGAAAAGAGAATGAGGTCAAAATGGGAACTATCTATATTCATTAAAATTAGTAAATTCATATAGATTAATTTATTTTAATGGTTGTTTAAAAAGAATAACCTTGAAAAAGTTGCCTTTTCCAATAGTACCAAGATTTTTACCAAACTTTTGCATATTACCGAAAAATTACAAAGGGGCTTGGTCATTCATAAAAGTACCCATATCTCGGTCAATTTTTCACTGATTCGAAATTTTTTTTTGCCCCATGTTCGGAAGTATTTCTTCTATTTAAAACAATAATAATTAAAAAATCGATATTTTAGTGAATTTTTAGGTTTTTAAAACCACCCTGTCGCTTTTGCATCAAAAAAACTTGTGGCAATATCACATTTGTTTTATGACAATAAATATTTTCCCTGAAATTTGGTAAATGTTACTTTTTGATGGCATAATGAATTGTTGACAAGAAAATTTCACTTAAGTATTAAGTTACCCCCCTGGTCAGTCTACCGTATGTATCTTCAAAATACAACTTGTGATATTTAATTGCAACAAAGTACTCTCCGTTCTTTTGTAAGTAATAATCTACAATTCATAAATATCCAAAAATCACGTCTTCAATACATCATTCAAACAATCAATATCACGCATTGAAAAATAAGAATTCTTTCATTTAATTAAACACAAATAATAAAAGCAAAGAAAAACATCTAAATTAACTATACATAAAATTTCTCCACAACAGGGTAAACGAAAACGAACACAAAATAATCATCTTTCGAAAAATTACAATTTTTAGAAATGAAGTCATTAATAATCCCTGAAAGATGGAGAAGAAGAAAAAGCACTAAAGATATTTTTAATGATGGAAACCAGAGAGAGTTGAACTCAGAAAAGAAAGTTTATTGTTAATGAAAGAAAAGGGATTTTTATTTTTAACTCATTAATTAAATGGCGCTACTTTTGAGAAAAATAATTAACTCTGTTTGAATTTTAACAGCTGATGGTGTTTTTCACGGATAAAATTTTTATTTTTGAATTTTGCAGAAAGGATAATTGTTACTAAGTTTTTTTGCGCACTAATGACTTAATTGTATGTGTGTTTCAAAAGAATCTTTTGCATTGAAAACAAAAGCAAACGAGACTGTTAATGACTTTCGCATAGCTTCACAAAAGATGCAAAATAATTGCAGTTAAAGCTACTTTTTTGTAATAGTTATTATATTTTTTAATTTACATTCATCTTTAAAAATTTAATTGTTGGATCGATCATTAATGTAACAAAATGCAGTGGGTCTAGTGATGACTCGCAGCGAATTTATCTTTGTATGTTTATATAAATATGCTTGACGTTTGAATTGTATTAGACAGGCTATGTTTGTCATAAATAACTGTTGAGGGCAAATAGGAATAACTTTTTAGCGTAAGTTTTTCTCTGTTTTGGATACAAGGATTCTATCGATAAATAACATAACTACTAAATGAAAAATGATCCATTAAGTTTTGTGCTAAAATATGAAAAAAAATTGATGATCATGCTAAAATATGAGTGAAAAAACCAACCCAGCAAAGCACGAATTTTTAAGAAATACAGCATATTGATATACAACGTTGTCTTTTTTCTAATTTGACCCATTTGGTGTGAGGTTCTGTTCCCTCGCGATTTTCTTGTGTGTTAACAGTTTTTGCACTGATGAAGAATCTTTATTATAGCCTTGAAATAGCTATAAGCTGTATCTTCATAAAAATTTGGGTTTTAGGACAATTTGTGCTCGTGATAGTTGTGTTGTTAATTACAGGCTACTAAATGTACGAGGACAAAAATTCATCGCAAGAACAGAATTACAAAAAAAACAAGAAGTTCTGTCAAGAACTAAACGAGCCTACTTTCCCGTACATCGACATCGGCATTCTCGCATCTGATCATTATTCTCTTGATTATCTGAAACTGAAAATTATGTCAAACATACCCTTTTAGCACATAGAGCTAATTTCGAAAAGCAAACTATACACCTCTCATCAGATGAAATTTACACGTAAAAAGTAATTAACGAATAAATAAGCTTTGTCGCACCTTTTAAAGAGTGCAACTGTTACAGTTCCTCCGTAGAAAAAATCCTCCATTGTTTTCAAAAAAAAAAAAAAAAAATAGTAATAATAATAAAATAAATAAATAAATAAATAAAAGTACAAAGAGCATCAAAACGTATTTTATCAAAGAAAGAAAAAAAAAAAAGAAAAAAAAAACTCGTCCGTTAATAAAATGTCTCGAATTTCACTTTTAATCGGTTGCCAGTTGTTAAATATAAATAAAGAATAAAATGTTCTCTTGAATGAAAAATTTTTGTTACAAAAAAAATCATCTGCCAAAAAAAAAAAAAAATAATAATAAATAAAATAAAACAAATGAATAAATAAACAAAAAATCGTCTGCACAGTCAGTCATTTTTTTTTCTGAGCCTGCATTTCCGCCACGTTTGCGGAGTCGGAGTCGGAATCAAAGTCCTCACAGAAGATTACTCAGAAAAGTACTTTACAAACACTATTTATCAAAACCATTTTCTTACAAAGTTAGTTTGAAGGAAATCCGACTTTAAGTTCAGAATCAACATTCAACTTAAATTCCCCGTAGACGCTAATGTTAATTTTTTTTCTGAACGGTTCAATATTGAACGAAAAATGGTTCAAATCAAAAAGCGAAATATGGAAATGTATGGGAGAGCCTCTCCGAGATCTTTCAAACAAAAAAAAGTTTATTCCATTCAGACGGTTCACTCAAAAGTTATTAGGTGGGGAAAGGTTGCTTGAACGGTTCAATGTTGAACGAAAAAATGCTCAAATGGAAAATTTAAATAGGGTAATGAAGTCTCCTTGCTGAGATCCTTCGAACAAAAAAAAGTTTTTTCAAATCGGATTGTTCACTCAAAAGTTAGCATCGCGGGACAGGTTGTTTGAACGGTTCAAAGTTGAACCAAAAACTGTTCAAATCGAAAAATCAAATATGGGAATGAGCTGTACTCGCCGAGATCTTTCGAACAAAAAAAAGTTTATTCCATTCGGACTGTTCACTCAAAAGTTATTAGGTGGGGAAAGGTTACTTGAATGGTTCAATGTTGAACCAAAAATGTTCAAATTGAAAATTTAAATACGGTAATAAAGTATCCTTCCCGAGATGCTTCGAACAAAAAAAAATTGTTTAAATCGGACTGTTCATTCAAAAGTTATTAGGGGTGACAGCTTGTTTGAACGGTTCAATGTTGAACGAAAAATTGTTCAAATCGAAAATGTAGATACGGGAATGAAGTATCCTTGAAAAGATCTTTCGAACAAAAAAAAGTTTGTTCAAATCGGACTGTTCACTCAAAAGTTAGCATCGCGGGACCGGTTTTTTGAACGGTTCAAAGTTGAACCAAAAATTGTTCAAATCGAAAAATCAAATATGGGAATGAGCTGTACTCGCCGAGATCTTTCCAACAAAAAAAAGTTTGTCCAAATCGGAATGTTCGTTCAAAA
>JAXGGA010018354.1:0-22256 GCA_038373865.1 Uloborus plumipes
CGACTGCTCGCCGTTGCAACAAAAGGGTTAAATGCCGAATCCAAGAGAAGTAGGCGACTCAAGGTAAACTGACATAATTTGTTTTACTTCACTCTTCTTGGGTCAGTACTAAATTGCCTGATTCAATTCGCTATCTTCTCAATAGTATATCCAGGGTTGCCAGATTTAATAACTGTAAATAAGGGACAGGCTTTTTTTAGGGGGGGGGGGAGATTCAGGATGAAGTCTAAAGGTTGAATTTTTGCAACCTTGACTTTGATATTAAACGTTTCTCACAAATATAAATGAAGAAAAAAATACACAATGATCATATGAATAAAAACTTAATTTTTTACCATTGCACAGTTATTCTCCGTTATGAATATTGGTGGGGAAAGGTTTTCCACTAATTATTGTGATCATTCGTATTTCTTTGTTGTTAACCCCCTTTTTCCTGACGCAGGCCCGTCATTTCAAATTTTGCCGGTTGTGGGGGGGGGGGGGTAAATTATACCAAAATAAAGCAAAAGCCACGCCCACTTATATATAAATTCCTTTATTTCTCAAACCAGGGGGAAGGATATTGAAAACTCGTCCTGATGTTACAAATGACGGGCCTGTCTTGGCGTGAAATATATAATAGTCGCTTCTATTGATGACCGATGTTTAGTATATTCTTTTTCAAAAAGCTAGACGTACCAATGGGGAAATTTGAACGCAAAATAATTTTAATGAATCGTTAACAAAAATTTTGATTTCAATTGAGTAGACATAGAATTAAACCTTACTACTTGAACTCACTATAAGAAGTTAACCTAAAACAAATAGAAAAAATCAGTATTCAATATCTTTTGGGGAAAAACTAGTTTTGTCAATATTATAACATGATAATTATTCGTATATAATCTCGGAAAATTCCTTTTTTTTTAAATCATATTTGCTGCTAGGTTTTACTGCTGCAATAATTCTTTCTAAGTTTTGATGATCTTTAGGATACCATAAAACTCACTGTGATTTATATTTCTGTCGCTCATCGTAAAAATTAGGCTTCATGTTTTTAAAACGCGTATTTGTTTGCTAAATGGAATAACATTTAGTTACATCTTTTAGTATAAAAGCGAAGCAAATTTCAAAAAATTGAAATTGATTGATTCAAAAAAAAAAATCTAGTGACTAATAGTAGCTGAACACATATTTTTCTTTTATAATTAAAAAATAGAGAAGGGATTTTTACATAATAAGGCATAGTAAAATCATTTACAAGGAGATACACCACTTAACAATGAACGTTTGTTGAATTGATTGTCACAATAATTTCTGCTCTAAATGAATAGAACACTAACATTACTTCAGAACAGTAGAATATTATAATTCAATCAATGTTCTTACCACTCTATTTCACATTTTTGGTTTTATTTCATTTTTTTCTTGAAAATGATGTTTCGTTTTGTAAAATGCTGCTTCTAGCCAGAATACGGGACTTTAGCCGTCCTGTATCAAGGTTCCCCGGGACGCGGGACAATATTTCAAAAAACGGGACTGTCCCTTGAAATCCGGGACGTCTGGCAACCCTGAGTATATCGTACAAAAAAAAAAAAAAAGAAGAAGAAGAAAAGAAAAAAAAAAAGAAAATTCCTTCGTAAAATTTTGTTATTTATGAATGCAACTTTTCATAACTTGTTCTCCTTAAATTTAAAACTATTGAAAAATACATGCGAGGAACCATTATTTAACCGGTGTTATCTACTCATTCAATATTAATGTGTATTACAAAGAACAGCATATTTACATTGAACTGCACAAAGTTTATTTTTATTAATAAAAAGAAATATCAATTAAATAAGGACAGGGCTCTACGCAGTCAAGCTTAGCCTGCACAGAAAAAAAATTTTTGGCTAAACAACGGACTAGTTCTGCTTATTATACAAAACTCGGCAATGAAACTCACGAGATAATCTCCCATGCAGCTTCCCAGAACCATTCATTCATAAGAACGATCCGGCCAAACTTTCTGCGTAGTTTATCTATTACTTATTTACTACAAAACGGAGAGAGTGTTGGGCCTAAAAGGGGGAACATATATCTAGCGGTGCTCTGTTTCCGGCTGTCCACTTCCGGCGCAATTCAGAAGAATTCCGCCGGGGAAACGGTTACGACGGATAAAAAGGCCGCAGCCAATTTGTCAACAAAAGCCGACACTGCCTCTTTTCCGCATAAGCCCTACCGTTATATGCACACACACTCATTACACAGTTGGAAATTGATCGGGCCCTGTGGAGGCATGGGAGGAAGCTTGAAAAACTCGGTCCGTGCCACCGGATACACTCAGGGACAGACGCTGGGCCGAATACAGTGTTGTCTTCCTAAAGACCCTCATGTTGTGATAGTTTTTTTTTTTTTTTTTTTGAATGAAATAGTTGTAACCCTTTACGCTCAAGCTGCCTTAAATCATATGGCCGACATAAATATGTTAAAAGGTGTAGGCAAATGATATCACGCTTTAAAAGGGAAGGGGGCTCCTACAATTGAAAGTTTGTGACAAGGGGAAGGAACGGGCAGCAAGAAATGTGACATAGTATAGTTTTAAAGGGAATGTTTATGAAAAATAGCGTGACACTTGACAAAAGGAGAAGAGGAGTAAAGTGGAGGCCAAAAATGGTGAGAAAATATAACATCATTTAAGGATAGCTACTTATTAAAAATCCTTTTCAAAATAGAGCTCCTTCTTAACAAATACTCAACTAAACAGTTTTTCATTCAAGTTATGACAGCCTCTAAAATCAATTCTTTTAACATTCAATTTGAGCAAAAAGTTACATAGCCCCAAAGATATAGCTAAGGTATTTTTTAAGTCGGGAAAATACTCCTGGACATTTTTGAGCGGAAGAGAATTCATTTTGGAGTATTGAACTACCCGAAAACGGTTCAAACCATAGTCATAACCAGAAGCATGCTATGCCTGATAAATACGGTAAACTCACGACGATATGAATATTGCCTTGCAACAGGAAGATTCTCTAATCTCGAAGTTTTTATTGGGTCCCCAATTCTCTGTGACAACTTCCCATAGCTCGAACTACCAATAATTCGCAAATTTTTGCTGGTCCGTTGGGACTTCGATTTTTCACTTAAATGGAGCTTTTTTTTTTTTTTTTTTTACAAATGCCTAACATTCTCAACACTAGTTAAAATGAGGGGTGGAACGAGAAAAATCCCAACTTTTACTACTACAACAAAAAGGGAGAGAGAGAGAGAGAGAAAGTCATTTGATGGACTTTCTTTTTATTTTCTAACGATAAATTTAAGATCTCCTTCATATCTCCAAAATGGATCTGGAAGCTTTGATCTCATATAACGACCGTTCACAAAAATCGCAATAAGACATACACAATAAAAATTAAATAAAATAAAAATCCTTTACACAAAATCACTATCTACCTTACAAATTAATTCTAAGAATATCCTTCAAGATATCATAAAACGCTCTTAAATATAAGCATATGTATTTTAAGGTTATTTTGTTCAGTAAAATTAATAGTCATGCATTTCAAAACTCGACAACAAAAAGAAACTATTAGGAAAATTTGATTCATACTCTAATCCTAATCAATGAGAAAATAACAAATAGGAAAAAGATGTTTCCCGCATGTCCGTTTTGTTAGTATTCATTACACTAGATGGCGCGACTGAAATTTATCAAAGATCTTCATCCTCTGAGATCTGATAGAAATTCGAGAGCAATTTTTTCGCAATGGTGAAAAACAAATACAAAGGAGCAATAAAACTTTTAATGAAATATGAGTTTATTTATTTCAAGGGAAAATTTGATAAAGAATAAAATCAGCAGATGGAACTCGAAAATCATTGTTGCTTTTCTATTTTTTCCTATTCAAGCAATTATTTTCTGGTAGAGAAATTGTACAATTAGTTAGGTTTGAACCCTTGTACCAAATCCCTACTGGAAAAAATTAAACTAAATTAAGTGCTTTTTTTTTTTTTCGAATTATTAATAAAGGTCAAAAATAAAGATACAAAATACGAAATCATTGATTTCAAGTAGAAATACAGCCACTAATAAAATAAAAATCTTTTTTTTATGTATTTTACGAGCCACTAAAACACAAAACACGCACTTGTGATTTTGTTTTCTATTGATTATAGCTTATCTTTTTTCAGGAAATAGAGAAAAGATTGAGCGAGAGAATAACTTCCTTTCGCCAAGACGTAAAATAGAAAGAGTACTGTCTTCTTTATCAACAATTATTTATCCACGGGACGTTCCTTACTAAAGTTTTTTCACTAACTCCTCTATGTGGAGAGGGGGGGGGGAACTCCGTACGTAGAGTCATTTAAATATTAGGATTTTTTCCATTGGTCATTTTTTTTCATTCAAATTATCTGTTAATAATCAATAATCAATAATCACGTTGTATATAAAGACAGACATATGTATTTGTGCGTCGTCCATGTCTGGAAAAAAGGTTAAGTTCGAAATTTGAAATTTTGCAACCTCAATTCAACCCGAAATTGTCACACAAATACTGATGCAGAAGAGAAAAAATGCAATGGTAAAAATAAGTGTGGTTTGGATTAATGTAAAAATTGAAGCCCCCCCCCTCCCCAATCATGAATCTAGTTGGCCCTTTTTTATCACTGTTAATCAAGTCTACTCTACCGCGATAAGCGAATTTCCGCACAGGACTATTTTTTCAATCGGATATATTAGTAGTTAGAGAAAAGAAAACTTGTTTACGGCCTTCAAATACGTTATTTTAACTCTATTGGGGGATTGGCGTCCTCCAGACATTGAAATAAAAAAAAAAAACTATAGTCACTAATCCACTTGTATTACCCAATTTCATTATTAAAGAAGACCAGTGGTTCAAAGAGCTAAGAAATATATTAAGGAGATGGAGTAATGCAAGAGAAAAAACCAAAGCCCCAAATTGCGAGGAGTGACTGTGTGTGAATATTTGAGAAAATTTTTTACTTGAATTAACTCTAAGCTTCAAAAATATGAACCCTCTTTTAACCCTTTCTCCTGCACATGGAAAGATGTATTTGGACAATTCCACGGTAACAGATGTATTAATTGTTACACAACATATTCTGTAGTTTGCAGACTCGAAATATTGTAGATTCTTGTTTCATTGCACGAACTTTATGAAGAACAAGAACTGTACTTCGCTATAACGCAATGGAATTTTGAAGATTTCCATAAAAAATGTGAAAATAATCCTTTTTGTCTCAGTTACAAACGTATCTCATGAGATACGTCCATGAAAAAGCAAAAGAAAAAAAACTTTCTTTTCAAAGTTACACATAAATTATCCAACATATTTAGTCTTTTCAGAATGTTTCTTGAAACAATGAATATATCTATTATTATAGACTTACTTTATCCATATACGAATGTTTGAATAATACAAGTAAAATGCATCTATAAAACATTTTATGCATCTATTCATTTATTTTGATCCAGAAAATAATATCTTAATTTTGATGCTCAGTTTCAAGATTACACAATAAGAACTAAACATGATTTTCATTAAGTTATCAGCACGCCAGTTATTTCCCTTGTTTTGCTAACGGGGGAGAGCATGGTTGTATACTTGATGCATATTTTATCGGAAAACAAATACCACGCCTACTTCAACGTAAAACCATGAATTTTTCAAAACCAGCGGTAGCAGTTGACCCCCCCCCCCCCTCAAATGACGGGCCTGGTTGCCAGGACATAAATGAAAACTGCACCGGGCCTGGGGCGGGCCCGTGTGTCCCAGCCCAGATTGTAACAATTTCGGCAACGAAACCGTAAACCTTTTTAAGCGTGAAGATATTCCAAAGGGGAGCACCAAAACTACATTGGTCCTTGAACTAAATGCCAAGTAGTAGGGAGCAAAGCACCGTGTCTGTCTTTCCGCTCTCACACGTACACATCTTCATTCAACGAGAGCCCTCATCCGTTCCTTGAGCTTCACGCTCGGGGCCCTCCAACCCATACACAGTACGTATATAAACTCACTCCAAGATATATATGAAAGTGAACGTAAATAAGCGCCGTGGCATCAGGCTTACAAGAAAGCCAGCAATGAGCTGTATCTACACTGCAAAAAAATGAACTGTTGCTTTTACAGTATAATACTGGCAGCCGAGGTTCCAAGTTAAAACTGTAAAATGCACAGTAATAAACTGTAAAACTAGCAATTTTACAGTTTCTTACTGTAATAAACAATTTTACAATTTATTGCCGTTAAACAAGTTTAGCTGTTTTATGCTGTAAAAACAACAGTATAATACTGGCATCAGAGGTTCCAGTTTAAAACTGTAAAATGTACGGGAATAAACTGTAAAATGAGCAATTTTACAGTTCCTTACTGTAAAATTAGCAATTTTAGTTTAGTACTGTTAAAGTAGCAACTTTACAGTTTATTAATGTAAAATTCGCAATTTTTACAATTTATTACTATAAAATTAGCTGCATTATATGTAAAAACAACATTCATTTTTTACAGTGTACGGTTGCTGTTGGTTCTGAAAAATCGGCATTTTCGAAATTTTAGGGTGGAAAATAAGCGTTTTGCCTAAAACCGCTGAAAATGCAAATATACCCTCTGAACTAACTCAGTAAACATAAAGTTACATTTTTTTTTTTTCGAACATAAGTTATGGGTTGCGATGTATGTAAATTCAACATAATATATCTCATGCCCTGCAGAAAATTTAGAAATTAAAGTAGGAAAGTGTCCAATGACTTTTTTACAATTTTTTGGTACAAATGCACATCTTCATTCAACGAGAGCCCTCATCCGTTCCTTGAGCTTCACGCTCGGGGCCCTCCAACCTATACACAATACGTATATACACTCACTCCAAGATATATATGAAAGTGAACGTATATAAGCGCCGTGGCCTTCTTCGTGCTTACCAGAAAGCCAGCAACGAGCTATATCTAGGGTTGCTGTCGGTCCCGCAAAATCGGTATTGTTTCTATTTCAGAATGGCAAAATAGTGTTTCACATGAAAGCGTTGAAAATGTTAAGATTACCCTAAATTAAATCTGTAACCCTTAACTTATGAGATGTAAGTTATGGGTTGAGGTGTAAAAAATTCAACGTTTTATTCCTTATGCTCTTCACAACCTTTAGCAAATTAAAGTAGGAAAAAATCCAATGACTTTTTTACCATTTATTGATACAAATGCAACTTTTAAACAATACGCTTTATCACATACGCCGTATTTTCACTGTCGATGATATTTTAAGGTTAAAATCTCCATATATTATTTCTCTAAGCCGAATCCTATACCCGGTCGAAACTCGCTCATTTCTTTATCGAATTACAAGAAAATTTATGATTTTGAAGCTTATCCCACGGGCTATTGACGAAAATTAGACCCACCCTCTAAAAAGTATCGGTTCGTTTTTTATTCGAACTTCAATTTTTGGGCACAAAATTGAATCTATCTAGCGAAATAATTGTCGTATCGTCTCCATTTTGATTTCATTCGAAAGATTAAAAAAAATGCGTTCTTTAGAACGTTTCTCCGCTAGCGCCGCGTAACGAGAATCTCGAAAATCCACGTTTAAGCGACTTATAAGCGATTGAATTTTGAAAAAGTTAAATTTTTTGCTCAACTGTTAAAATCGTTACATTGTTGTTCAAATCAATTTTAAATGCGACATTTCAAGCCAAGGCTTAGCTTGGTAAACCTTAATTGTAACTTTTATTGTTTCAAAATACTATGGTAGTTTTGCGATAACGTTAGTATTTAGCTTAGTAGTAGCCTTGGGTATTTGATTTTAATATAGGGTATCACTTTTGTAGTAGTTGTAAAAGTGAACGTGTCTTTGATCTCTTTGAAAAGTTGTCAGAACGACGGCAGTAGATGGCGATATTGTGCAAATGAAAGCCAATAAAAATTGTCGTATTAAATTTTAAGTTTAGAGTTTTTTTTTTTTTTTGCGGATTTCCGCACGGGTCATCTAGTACATAACTATTATACAAAAGTTTAGAAAATTGTTACAGAAAAATTACGGAAAACGATGAAAAGTATTCACAAAGGAAACGTAAAAATCTTATGAAATATGATTCCTATTTTTTAGAAAATGTTAGTTTTGTTTTTTAAAGCGAACACGTACAAATCTTAGAGGGTGGGTCA
Source organism: Uloborus plumipes (assembly GCA_038373865.1). Lineage (NCBI taxonomy): Eukaryota > Metazoa > Arthropoda > Arachnida > Araneae > Uloboridae > Uloborus > Uloborus plumipes. Next base: position 8,141 of record JAXGGA010018354.1, read on the forward strand.
AATTTTTCCCGCGGACTATTGTGATTGAGAATTTATGACCAATACTCATTAGGTAATTTGCCTTATATCTGTTTCACGACTTTATTAGAAAAGCAGACCTCACTTGCTCATAACGAACGAAAAAGGTAGCATCGATTTTTCATTCTTTCTTCTGAAAGCGGGGAAACGAAACTTCGAAAAAATACCCGGTATCCTTGAAGAAGAAATTTCAGGTTTTAGTCATTTAATTAAAAAAAAATATTTATTTATTTACGTTTAATACTTTTTAAGACAGGAAACATTAATATATTGAACTTAAGAAATATAAGAAAGGTTTAATAAAAAATTTCTATGTGCAATTTATTGTTCGGGAGGAAAGATATATATAAAAGTTAGACTGTCTTGGTTGACGTCAGATGCAGGGCAGAGGTGGGGAGAGGGATTTGGGACCTCCCCTTTCCCCGGAAAAAGTTTTAAAATTGAAGTCTGAAAAGGGGGCAGTTTTATTTAGGAGAAGAGAGTTCAAAGACTTTCCAAAGATAATTTTTCAAAATTGACAGACAGGCACTCTGGAAAGAATTTTCAAAACTGAACTTAAAAAATTGTTCGTTCATTCAATTTTGGGAGAAAGAGGGGCTGGTGTTCTCCGCTGAATTATTCTCAGAAATTTAGGTTAACTGTAACGACGTTAGGAAATAGGACGTTACTCCCGGAAATTTTCCAAAATTTAAGTTTTCTAAAACGAAGTTTTCCAACGTCCCCCTCTCCCATAATTTGTAGACTCGGAGTTGACCAAAGAATTTTTTCATCTCCCTAAATCTGTACCTCAGAACCAGACTAACGTAAGTCCATTTTCGTCATTTTTCGGTAGAGGGGAAAAACCATTGTCGAATACATCGTCTTTCCCCTCTACTGAAAAATGACGAAAATGGACTTACGTTAGTCTGGTTCTGAGGTACAGAAATTAGATAGATATTCATTCCAGCGTTTAGAGTGCAAATTTTCCATCGATATCGTCAAGATCACAACTTCAAACGCTGCGCCCACTTTTGACAATTTGCAAAGGCGGGCGTGGATATCGTTAACGCGATCTCCACTACACGAGGGATCGTTGCCGTGAATTCGAAACCTTGAGTTATACAGCAGTTCCATCTGTTTTTCTTTTCAGAAGTAGGAAAAGCTTGAAAGAGGGAAAAATAACCAGGAAAGCAACATTCCTCGTTAAGGCCCTTTAAGATAAAGTTTGTATGAGTTACGACCAATTATTCTCCCTTCTGTTAATGAAAGCACGAAAGGAAAAACAAACTAATATTTAATACATTTTTACAATAGCATGACACGGCACGATCATGGAACCTTTCACGGATCAGCTCTCGTTTATAAACAAGAGTCGGGTTTTCTCCTGTTGTCAGTGCTTGAGAAAGAGGAAAGAGCAAGAAAAAACGATAATGTCTTCAAGAAAGACATAAACAAAAAAGTCGGGAGGGTTTTTTTCTATCCTTTTTTGCATCCCTCACAGATTCTGGCTTTCCCACAGTGTCGACACCCGGACTTCGCCGTATTTCCGGTGCTGTAGCGAAATGACATTTCCTGGACGGCGAGCTTCCCCCCTCTGCTAGCAGCATCCTAAAGCAAACATCTCACCGTTTCCGTAACTAGAACAACCCTCCCGCCTTATAAAAAAAGAAAAGAAAAAGGAAAAAAAGAAAGCGAGGGGTTGCGTTGGGATGAAAAGAGAAAGAGGGCTGGGGTGCTAAGATTGATGCTGAGGATAATTTTTCGAACATCATCGCTAATCCAACCGCCTCACTACCCTCGAAATGGATGAAAGGGGGAGGAGAAACTTCGCACCTTCGAATCTTCAGCAGTGCACTTCAATGATACGCACGATTTTAAATAAGGACAAAACCCTTTTTCGTTTTGTATAACCCAATTTTCCAAATTCTTAAAGGGGGTTCTCTGACACATTGAAAAGCAATGATTACCAAGTGGAGGTAATATTATGCATATAACACCACTGAAGAACAGAAAAAAAAAAAAAAAAAAACTAGTTTCACAGATTATCTAGACAATGTATATGGTGATTTTCTAAAGTGCCGAAAATTGTTCCATTTTTCAGATTGCCTTCAGAATCCACAAATCTCCCAAATAATCTTTACCTTACCCGCTAGACATCAATCAGCGAAAATAAAATCTTTGATGGAGCGACAGAAATGTTTCATGTATCTGTACGCTTCAATTAACATATGTTATTTAATTTTTGATATCCAGAGAATAAAAGTAATACAACCCACACAACACATTAGTTTTTCAATCAATAAAAAAAAAAAAAATACTAATACGACCGCCAAAGAATCAAATATTTAAAACTGTTATAGAATTTGCAAAACATGGAAAGAGTTATGCTTACATATAACAAAAATCAAACGCTCCTTAACACTTTGAATTACGTAGCAATTTTTCTCAACTTGACTTTTTGAAAATCTTCTGCAATTTAACGATATAGAAGCCGTTAATGAGCTGATTACAGGTAAAATGCAGAACACTTTGGATTTGGTACGTATACGGAATTATTATCAAAATGAAATTGAAAAGGAATACTTCCTACTCCCCTCCCTAGGGCGTGATTTCCCATAAGGCTCGTGGGGCCCGGATTTACAGCCCCCCAAACCGCTTTTCTTCTTTCTTTACTTTGCTTTTCTTTCTTTTTGTCTTTGAAATTAATATGTTTTTGAATAGATTAATTTGAAATCTTTATTTTAAGGAGCTTAAAAAAACATTTTATATTCAGTAAAAATACTGAAAGAATAAACTTTTTAAAAGCGACATTTGAGCATAAGATTTATCTTAATTTAAGATTATACCCAGTAGGGCCCGAACAATTATGTACCAACAGCCCCAAATTTCTAGATCTGCCCCTGTATCTCTCAATCTATTCACATTCTTACTCCTATTGCTCTTCGATTTTTATGTTTCTAAAGCTGTAAGGCAATACGTTTCTTTCTTTTTTTTTCAGTTATGCTTAAATAACAAATATCGAAACGAAATTTAAAAAAAAAACTAATATTTTGAAATATTCTTGCGCCATGTCACCAATAGTGTAGAAAACAGCGATTTCAGAACAAGTTTCGAAAAACGCAGAACGTATCTTGATTTTTGAAATGACCAGAACAGGGTCACAAAAACACAAGTTTGATATAAAATTCTTTGCAACGAAAAAAAAAAAGTTTTCAATTGATTGCATTGAATTTGTTCTTTTACGAAATTGAGGCGAAGAAGTTGAGGCGAGAAGTAACAAGTGACAAATATGAGTACAGTAATTTTAACCTTCAAAGACAACATTCTTGGTCCTAAAATTATTAGCATTTTTGCAAAAATACAGAACAAAATTTTATTTGCTTAAAATTGAATTATGCGAGGGGAAGAAGATAAAAATAAGAAAATCTGTCAAAGTTCGCTACAAACCAGGGGAGTAAAAACCCAAATCGTTGAAGAATTTAACTGCATATTTCATCCATTGCTAATAGTCTAAGATCCCACCGCAGTTTATCTACACTCATAGCGTACACTCATGACGTATATTTCAAATTAAAGCTGATTTTTTTCTGAACGTGATGCACTATGTCTGCCTATGTAAAAGTGCCCGAAACCTATAGGCAGCCTGGCCTAAACAGGTCACATGAATGTAGTATTTCTACACTCATAGCGTACACTCATGACTCATATATCAAATTGAAGCTAATTTTTTCCTGAACGTGGTGCACTAAGGCTGCCTATGTAAAAGTGGCCGCAACCTCTAGGCAGCCTGGCCTGAAGTTTAGGGTCAAAAATTTCAAATGGTTATAAAAGACGGAAAAATCGGTCGATTCTTTTGCTTTTTTTACTAAAATCATTCTTAATGTAAGTACTTTTTCGAAAAAAAATTGATGAACTTAAATTTCAAAAATTGCCGATAGGGGGCGCTTTAGACTTTGTAGCTAAAAACAACTACTTTTTACCGTTTGTTTCCATATTTTCGTAATTGATTCAAAGAGTTAAAACTCTAACTTAAATTTTGAGCCCAAAATATCAACTAATTTCCGGTTTTTAGCAATACTCGGACCAAACGTCAAAAATTGTGTTTTTCTGCTTTTCAACTAGTCCTTTCATGTAAAAAAAATATTAAAATCACCTGATAATGTTGAAATAAAATCAGAGGAACCCTTTCGTAACTAAAAAAAAAGAAAAAATAATTTTTTTTTTTCATTTTTTTTTTTAACCCAGAAATTTTGTATTTTACAACTCAGAAAGTGTGCATTTAATTTTATTTTCACATTATTAGCATCGCCAGATGATCTTATTAATCTTTTTTATATGAAAGGACAAGTTAAAAAGCAGAAAAACACATTTTTTGACATTTGGTCTGAATATTGCTAAAAACTGGAAATTAGTTGATATTTTGGGCTCAAAATTTAAGTTAGAGTTTGAACTTTTTGAATCAATTACGAAAATACGAAAAAAAACGGTAAAAAGTAGTTGTTTTTAGCTACAAAGTCTAAAGCGCCCCCTATCGGCAATTTTTGAAATTTAAGTTCATCGATTTTTTTCCGGAAAAGTACTCGCATTAAGAATAATTTTAGTAAAAAAAGCAAAAGAATCGACCAATTTTCCCGTCTTTTATAACCATTTGAAATTTTGGACCGTAAACTTCAGGCCAGGCTGCCTAGAGGTTGCGGCCACTTTTACATAGGCAGCCTTAGTGCACCACGTTCAGAAAAAAATTAGCTTCAATTTGATATATGAGTCATGAGTGTACGCTATGAGTGTAGAAATACTACATTCATGTGACCTGTTTAGGCCAGGCTGCCTATAGGTTTCGGGCACTTTTACATAGGCGGACATAGTGCATCACGTTCAGAAAAAAATCAGCTTTAATTTGACATATACGTCGTGAGTGTACGCTATGAGTGTAGATAAACTGCGGTGGGATCTTAGACTATAAAGTGACGTGATCTTATTTGGATTACGGAGATTGTTTTTTTTCCCCAAACAGTAAATATTATTTTCGAAATCTACAAAGAATAAGCATTAAAGAAACTTATTGTACATTATCTCTCATGTACTTTTCTTTCTTTCCTACAGCAAATGTAGATCTGAATATTGGATTAAAACCAATGGTTTTATTCCTTTCTGATCAGTCGGTGACAATAAATTTCACACAGAGATAGTATCAAATAGTGGTTGTTTCATTATCAGAAAATGATACTATTATATTGTTTTTCACTTTCTAAGTTGAAATTCGATCTGTTTTGCAGAGAAATTGTTCATGCGAACATGTTACTCGGGTATTTTCCATTCAAATTACTTCACTCAAGTTAATAACGATACATCGGCAGAAAAGCTATCAAAACGGGAGGAGATGATAAACTTTACCATGGAATGTTACTCCCAACCAATCTTGTTTACTGATTCACTGTTCTTGCTATTCTTGGTTTCCAATGTTCACTGAAATTACCATTTGCTGTCCGGAATAAGGCACACGACCGAACCATTTGCCTGTCTCTTTCAGCATGATAGGGAATAAATATTACTTTTAAAAATCGCTAGGCAAGATTTGTAGGCTAAAGAAAATATTACCAAATCAAAAAGGCAGAAATAGCACTATTTATTCAAGGACCGGCGAAAGAGCGTTGTGGAAAAAATAACTTCAACAATAATAACGATGGAAGGACTAAAAATAGCTATCCCGTTAATTTTCATTTCTTACTTAGAGAAAAAATAACTGCAAGATTACGCAATTTTGGCGGAAAATTACGTAGAAAAAATCTCAAAACAATTGTTATAATAAAACAAAAAGATACCCGTTCAAATGACCAATGTTATTTAGACGATTCACGCGATTTTTGAGATTTCAGCAGACAAATGCATGCTATTGTTTTTTTTTTTTTTTTTTAATTTAAAAGGTGAGATTATCACATGCAAACGTAATCGGCGCGCTAAGTAATTCTGATCAATGTCATTATTCAACTTTTTTTTTAATTTCAAAAATTTTAAAAAAAGAAGAAAATTACACTATTAATTTTAAACAAGGGATGATGCCAACCTTTTTTACCAGCCGGCTGTACTTCACATTAAAATGATTCTAGCGGGAAAAAACACATAAAATTTAAAAATATATTTGAAAAAATTTCTAAATAACTCGAGGAAAAAGGGAATTTTTTTTTGCAAATTATGAATTATCATTACATATGCATATTTTATTTTTGCATCTGTCTTCCAGAACCCGTTTCTCAATACTTGACTCCAAATTTAGAAAAAAATTTTTTTTTTTTTTGAATCGCTATGTGACTAATGGTGATTTTCGATTAGTAACAATGAACAAAGCAAGGTTTCCTTACGAATCGGATTCGAGGGTGCATACTGCTTGTGGAGCATAGTCTGCAACAATAGGTTTATTTATTTGCTAATTTTGATTTTCTTATGCATCAACATGAAAAAATATAATTTATAAATTATTTGCATTCGATACCTTATGAAATGAACTTGCGATTAAGGGACAAATATGTCTCATAATAGTCCTTAAAGGATTTTAAAAAAAAATGAAAAAAATCGAATAGTCCAATTAGGAAACTTAAATTGCTGATAAGATAGAGAATAACATGTATCCATTCCAGTGCTTAATTAACAAGGCAAAAGTATCAACATTCCTTCAGAAGATTTGATAAACTTTACATAAAAATAAATTAGTAAATTTAACGAAGGTGATCAGGAAGGAAATATCCGGTTTCTTTCTTCTAAGGATCGGGAAAGAACGTGAAATTGAAAACGTCACGTAACAAATTCCATTATTCTCATTAACAATCAATAACTGATTTGTTAAACAGTAAAATAAATTTCTGAAACAAATAACTAACCAAAATATAATTTATATTATCAGATATAAAAACAATATCAATCGCTTGGGGACATATGGAGGCAATTAAAAAAAACGTTTTGAAAACAAAAGATAAAAGAGTTAAAATTAAAAGATAAAACATATGACACAAAAGACTTCGATCGTTTTCGACCATACAAATTTTTGTCGCTTAAATTTCATTTAATTGGACACAGACAATTTTAGAATTATATTTTCATAAATCGTTTAATTTGTTGGTGTGAAACAGTCTCCGTTATAATAATCCAGTCCATCAAAGGGCATAATAAAATTTTAAAGCTACCTTAAACCTGGGTTTTACAATTTTCTACAAGTTAACTTGGATACAGCGATTGTAAGAAAATATGATAAGTAGGGAAAATCAAATGTCAGAAATCCAAAAATCAATAAAACACTCTTTTGGTTTTGAATAAGGTCAGAGATCTTTATTCTTAATCTAAGTTGATTTCAGGTAAATCACATATTCATTGCATACATTTAGACAAAGCCTAAACATAGTGGTGTGACTATGGTAATATCACCAGAATATTAAAATGGTGAATAGTGGTATACGGAAAAGTCAGGCATTTTTAAAGATTAAATAAAGCAGTCGTTTTTCCTTACGAAATAGTAGACCTTATTTACTACCTCAATTGGTTTTTTGCAAAGAATGTATCGCCTACATTTTGACTAACCCTCAATATAGTGGTAATCATTAAAATGATATTAGCTTTAAAGCAACTTAATAGACTATTCGAAAGGACGAATATCTTAGATAAGAATTGCAGAGCCCAATTTCCGGCTCAACAGTGAATTTAAAATAGCTAAACATTATGCAAGAAAGATAATTCAATGCAATAGAAATAGCGTAAGGGATTGTCCACACATTTGATATCACATTTTGAGGGAGAGGCTTGGGATAAGGGGAAGAAAAGGTGTAACAAGAAGTGGGACGTCTCATTTTTCTAAATAACAATACACTTACATAACATAGCTTGACATATGACAACGGGAGGAAGGTAAGGCAAAGTGTGACACTTTGTGACAGGGGGAGGGGTCAAATATGTTAAAAGAGTGCTACATCGTTTATGGACAGCCCTAACGAGAATAAAACCGCCAGGTCTCTCATCCAGGGGGCGTTAGGAGCTAAGAGAGGTAATCCACTCCAGGCTTTTAAAAAATGATATTTAAAACATGCATGCTTTGATGTTTTTCATTCTCCTCTATATTTAATTTACGTTCTTTCATTTTATTATGATGCACATCAAAACCACGCATTTATTTATCGATGAAACACTTCACAGAATATGAAATTAATTTCTAACTTTAAGTTATGTTAATAATGACAAGTTTCAAAGAATTTAATCTTACAAGAATTAGTTGAATTTTAGACTGAGATTTTTCCTCATTAAGATTCAGTTAAATTCTATTACTTGTAATCAAGAAGAAAATAATAAATTGCATCCAAGAAAACTACGCACATCAACATCATCGTTAAAATGAGCGGCGCTTCGGGACTCTTTTTAGCAATCTTGTAGTAAGAATGCGACTTTCATGTGATTAATGCATTACGGTTGCTCCTCTGATAAAATCTAATATCGGTTTTCCAAAGTCGATTGTTAGTTAAGTAGCAATTTTAAAAAGTGATGACAAGTTTATTGGAAACAGTTATGATGCAAGTTACCCCAATAATCAATGACACTGACACTTATTAGATTGGGAAAAATTTTCTATTGTTATTCAAACAAGTATAATTTCTACTAGGAGAAAAGTGAGCATTTCTTTTTTCTTTATTTATTTCCTTGAAAGATGCATTTTACTGTTAATGCTACACATTGCAAATCACTACAAATTCAGTAGAAATAAATGTTGTCAGAGCTATTTGATTTTATTTTCGTTTTTTAACGTAGTTTTATTTTTCATGTTTGAAAAATATTATCTAATGCTCTTATTAAATTGTACTAGTTATTGAGTATCCCACTTTTATGTTCTTATATTATTTAGATTCAAAATTTACAGACTTTACAAAATTATTCCTATTAATTTTGATGAATATTTCAGTGTTTTCTGTTGTGTATTAAAAAATATCACGTAATTGCTCCATTGTATTACTTATTGGAAAATATACAATGATTCATATTGTTCATCATTAATACACGGGCCAAACATTCTTAACATGATTTGATAAATACAGGGACTGCATGACTTTATTTTTAATCAAAAAAAAAAAAATCGTTTAACTTTTAAACATCGATATTTTGTCATCGCTGTCGGATATTCAGCTTCCTTTTCGGAGATTTCGCCACATAAAAAACATCGTTTTTGAGGCGGAAAAGATTTTCAGACATCGGAGCAGTTAAGATTACTCTTCAAGCGATTGATGGAGAAAAGAATTAAAAATGAGTTTGAGGATCTGCATCCAATCGACGACTGACGGGTAAGCTTAAATATTTTATTTATGAGCCGACAGCACTCCAATCTATCGAAAATTTCCACATTCTAAGTTTCACTGATACATAAAATATCATTTTCGAAACGAATTCATGCACACAAGACAAATATGTAAATATGCGTTCTGGCAGCTGTTTGTGAATGCAAATATCACGAAGAATCTGAAAAGGAAAAAAAAACGTCGGCTTAAGAAGAATTTTTCTTCCCAAAGAAACATTTTTTAAACCTTGAGAATACCCTGTTCCCAAAATGAATGTTCACTTGATCCTTGCGCATTCTTCCAGAAAGGTAGTGAAGAATTTCCAGAGAAGAGGGATAAGAGGGTGGTCATGATTTTCGGTGCCTATTGACCGATATATGATTACGATTAGCGGTGTATTGGGTGGGGGGGAGGGAGTTTATTTTTGTGTTTGTGTCCCCCTCCCCCGAATTTTTTTAAAATTTTTAGTGTTAACACAAAAGTGTCCTCTTTTTTTGATTTCATGAAGTTTTGCTCGTACCTATAAACGCTCCCCACCATTTTTCCTCCCAGGACTACACCACTGATTACAATAAAATGTAATATAAGCAGGATTGCCAGAAAGTGTTTTCAGTCACAGTTTAACTGTCAAAAAGGATAAAAGTAGAGTAAAAAAATGCCTTACCTCACAGAGGTGCGCCGCAAAGACAATAAGGAACAAGGTGGCTGTTGCAGTGATGAAGTTATGACACAATGTGCCCATGGCCCGGCACCGTCCAGGCCAGTAGGTTAGTCACCTTCTTGATCACTAATCACCTAAAAGTACAACACAAGCAGCTCCTTGTAAGTAGGCACTCAGTACAACACATAGTCTTCAAATAATCCACAAGGTTACGAAATGCAGAAGAAGAAACGGTCCACAGTACTCAAACATTCACATTTTCGTGTCTCGGTGGCAGGGAATTAAATGCATTTAGAAGTGATGAAAGCTCAGTTAATGGTGCACATGTAGATTAACCGAAAAAAAAAAAGGAAGCAGATCCAGGTTTCAAACGTCACCGAGTGTTTTTAGTGTGTATGTGTGAGCAGGATTGCAGAGGTAGTTGACTACATCGTGTATCACATTCTACGTGCATCAAACGCTCTTTCTTGCCGGCGCGATCAATTTTCCCGAAACGCACACATTTAGTTCCTTGGCGTGCGGAGAAAAAACAAGAGGAAAAAGAAGATGCGGATTTCGCGCGCAAGACGTTCAGCCGCAGCCAGCCTGGGCCGGGCTCACCTGAGATTCCATGGGTGCGGATGCGGATAATCGCTGATCTGAGGATGCGGATAGGGGCCGAAGATGCAGCGCCGTCACATAGCAGCGAGATAATCCGAGCCGCCGCAGCCATTCGATGATGCCGATTGCACTACATCCACACGGAGTCTCCCTGAGGGGTGCACCGCGTTGGTCGTTACCATGGTTACTGTCAACGAGAAAGGCAATGCGCTGCATCCGCTCCTCACGACCGATTGGGCCGCTCTGGGGAAAACAGATAGCGGCCAGCGATCGAACGCGGCGCCGGCTTGGCGAGAGAAACCGACGCCAAGCTGAAAACGAAATTTTCGGATTCTTCTATGTCATTGTCACACTTCTCTTTTTGTACACAGTCGAACCCGCTTACTGAAATATCGGTTAAAAGAACAGCCCCGTTTAATGTAATAAATTTTCAAAGAACTGCAGTTGCAATTTTATTTTGATCCTGGATGATAGAACATCTAATTTTTAGAAGAAATATTTGACTATTATATTTCAGTGGCGCAGCGAGAGAGAGAGAGGGGGGGGGGAGGGTTAAAAACAACCCCACGGGGCTTTAGGTTTAACAGTGTTGCCAATTATAATATATTAGTTTTTTTTCATGGAAGGAATGTTTTGATCAAGAAAAAAAGAGCCACAAGAAAGAAATTCTGGCTGCGCTAATGAGTGGGCTCGTCTGTTTCTACGGAAATACTACTGCGGTACAATTTCACGTGCGAAAAACAACTTTATAACCGTACAAATTTGCAACAAATTGTTGTCACGCATATTTTAAAGTTGGAAATTGCGACCTTTTGAAAGCATACCCTTTTCAATGTAGGAAAGTGTGAGATGTTAGATGTTGTTACGGATGACTTTACATCAATTTTTCTGCATTAAAAAGGGATTCTATGGAACCTCGAAATACGTGCATGCAACTTCTTACTAATTTATGTTTTTTAACCTGACACTCCCTCTTCCCCCTATTACTTTGCTGCACTACGAATTTATGCATTTTTTCGAGTGATTTCATGAATAGCAATTTGAAAAAGTCAACAATTTCATCAATGGATGGAAACATTTTCTATTTTTAGTTTTATGAACCAAATTTTAGTTAAATAAATGCCTGAATATATTTCTTTAGCATCTTTCAGCACTAATTAAACACGAACTTAAACACGAGGGGAGGGGGGGCGTAAACCCCCTCATTCTAGAAATGAGGCAAAAAACTTCAAAATACAGCGATTTTTTGCCACACAGTCAATCTCAGTGTGGTAGTATGCTGCACGATCTGTCTACTCTTTCCAACCTAAACTTTTCGGGAACATTATGGCTGCTCTAGTGCTCATGTCCATTAGAATGTGTAACTAAACAGGGGTTGACCAGCCAATGTGGTCATAAATTTAAACTAGAGGGGGGAGGGATACTAAACATTTATTGCTCGATATAAAAAAATTATAATAATAAATACAGTAATACATTTTTTCCCTCTTCATTTTCTCACTCAAAGGCTCATAGTCATCGGCAGCCTTCGATGACGTTACGAGTAAAATAGGGCAATTTGAATAGCTGTTTTAGCGTCTCCTCTTTAGAATTAAAACACACAGATGTTGGATCCGAATGTACAATTATTTTACACAGTAGCAGAAGCTTGGCGAGATTCAGGATGTCGCCAAAAACCATCATAACCGAAAGACTCCCGTGAAAAAAACTCGCACACCTCAGTCACATTAAAAAAAAAAAAAATCTTCCAAATCAAAAGAAATTGAATTTATACAACAGTAATGATGATAATCTTGCGAATTTTCTAGGAATTATTCCTTTTAATAACTGCTTTTATTATCACCCAAACTCACTCCCCGCTCAAAAAAAAAAAAAAAAAAAGGTGTCATTCAAACGTCTGAAAAATACATTAACATAAACTGATACTTCCAAGAAATTCAATTACAAAACTGGAAATAAGGAAGCCGCCGAAATCGAGTTTTCTCAGAACAAAATGAGGACAAAAAAGGGCGTTATTGTTCAATATCTCGTGGTAAAAATCACTACTGTCGGCCCCGCTTAAACGAATTTTGTAGGGTTCCAAGAAATATTATTCGTTTAAGCGGGGATCTCAAACATTGCGTCTATGGAATGGGGAAATATTCGGTTCCAAGAAGTTTTATTCGTATAAGCGGGGGTTGTACGTTTGTCCGTTACGCGATTAAGCGAAGCCGACAGTATGTGAAAGCGGATATTTGTGCTGAACTAAGATTGCTAGACATGTTCTTCAATTCAGTGAAAAGCAATTCTAAGAAATAATTTGCACAGCATTTCTGTTGCCAACCAGCATTTCAATCCTTCATTTACATTGAATTATCATATGGCGCGATCAATGCCAAACGAAAATGTCTGTATCCGTCATTTTTCAGATCTAAAAACCTAACTCCAGAATTTTGCATTCCAGGCACAACGTCTAGGTGACGGAATTTTAATTTTTCGCCAGACTATGAGCACAAGCACGAATAAAAGCATGCGTGTATTGAATCGGAGTCCGACAAACTAACAATGCCTGGTCACCTGGGTGACTAAATTCTACACCTCGGCACTAGTTTTCTCAGAACGAGAGAAGGAAAAGAAAATCCAATCACGAATATAATTATTAATCTGGAGTATCTTCACTTTCTCTTTCGTTTTCAAAATTCCGAGAAAAGTCATTTTCACAAGCAAAATAATATTTACTCGTAATAATTTACTTGTTCTAATCATCAACATTTTCTAACTTTCAGCCACTCTTTCAATACATTTATTTATTCTAAAAATTTTTTTACCCAGGAGAAAAAAAATGTTTAAAAACGTACTGTAAAATATTTTTTCATTATTTGAAATTTCAAAATATATGTCTTTCAAATATTTCAGGGTAAAGAAGCAAGAAGAATAAACATGAAATGGAGATAAATAAATGAAAATTAGGAAAAACATTGAGGGAGAAATTCAAAACTTTTTACACGCCGATCATTTCATAAAATTTATGTTTACTATTATTACGAGTACTGAACTAAAACCCTCATCCAACTATTTTATTTCGTGGGCTGTACTTCTTGGAGAGTAAAATTAGCACCATTTCATTGGAAATATGTATCATGCATAGGGCCTTTTTGAAAATGTCACACTTTTTATCCCCCCCCCCTAGTCACAATGTCACACTTAACCTTAAACCCGCCCCTTGTTCCATGTCATGCTGTATTACTTAAGCATATTCTCATTTTGAAATGCGTAACGTCACACTCCTTGTTAACCCCTTCCTCCCCTTGTCACAAACTGTCACAATTTTACGAAACCCCCTCCCCCCTCAAAACGTTGCATTATTTGTGGACAGCCCCAAGACTGTTTTCTACTTGCATAAAAGAATTATTTTTCATTTATTACCGTTCGTTTCTCACAACTGTTTTTTCGCCAATGCATTTTCTCTTATTTCATCGACTTCTAAAATGCGTGTAGTAATTCATAAACTCGGGAGGAGCATTCCGACAACCTATACGAAATTCCACCGCTATTGTCTGGCGAGAAAGCGCCA
>JAXGGA010018355.1:0-22254 GCA_038373865.1 Uloborus plumipes
CAGCATTATTTAGACTTCATTACAAGCAGAACAATGGAGAAGGTGTCACTTCTTTACCCATAATGCATCAGTTGAGACAAATATGTCTCGTCGAGAAGAGCTTCACACTGCAAATATTTGTAACTCTATTTGTCAACCCATCTTGGAGTTTGTTTTTTTTCCCCTCCGTGCTCTACTGTAACTCAGAAAACCGTGCTATGAGAGGGAAAAAAAGAAAATTGGGCGAAGAGAAGTAGCGTTGACAAACACATCGAACATAATCTTTTGCCTCATATGCAGATGCGCTTCCTGTTCTATACCTTAATCTCATTTCCTTTCAGCCATTTTTTTCCGTAGAGCTCTTGGCAACGTCATGCGGATGTGATGAGAGTGACACTGGTATGAAGGATATCTTTGTTTTATGTCTTGCATGTAGTTTTTGCATTGTTTTTACTTTTTTTTTTCGCGGCAAGAAATGAACTGTTGTTTTTACAGTATATTTTTTGTAACCGAGGTTCCGATTTAAAACTGTAAAATGCACAGTAATAAACTGTAAAACTAGCAATTTTAGTTTCTTATTGTAAAGTAAGAAATTTTGCAGTTTATTGCCGTAAAATTTATCTGTAAAAACAACAGCATAATACTGGCAGCAGAGATTCCAGTTTAAAACTGCAAAATGAACTGTGTAATAAACTGCTGAATTAGCGATTTTACCGTTTATTAGTGTAAAATTAGCAATCTTGAAGTTTAGTACGGTAAAAGTAGCAATTTTACAGTTTGTTATAGTAAATTAGCAATTTTTACAGTTTATTACTATAAAATTAGCTGTATTATACTGTAAAAACAACATTAATTTTTTAGTGTTGTGTCGTAACAGTAATAGTCGCTTATGACAGAGTCCTTCAGAGTAGGGGAAGACCGCCTATATTGGACCCCCTAAGAACAGGAGGCCTGTGTCGCTCAATGTGAAGCAAAACAGAAATACAAAATAAGGCATCGCAAGCTAAGTTTAATCAGGAACCGCCCTAGGAGCTTATATTTTCTAAAAATATGGAAATTATTTTTTAAAAAATTATCTTACAAAAAGTTGCAAAAGTCCAATTTAGGAATATATGCGCCTATTTTGAACCATGCGATTCCTAAATTGGACCGTACCAGGAAATCATAGAATAATTTATATTTAAACTATACATCTTTTTTCCAGGATTTGCAATGGAGTTTCTTTTGCTTCGTTCTCATTTAGGCAGTGTTGATACACTCACCGATAGCATTTCATGCATTTAATCATGTTTTGCGCTTCATCTCTATGACAAATATTGCAATAACAATTGTTTTGTGCAGTTTCTTGCTTATTCTTGTGTGACTTTTTCTGGTCTATGTTTCTTTCACACGGCGTTAGAATGATAGCTGAGATAGCCTTCCTTTTTGTGTTTTCTATTTTTAGGTAAATTGATATGTGAGCCTGGTTTTTAAAAAATCATAGTTGAAGTTGACAATCATGCTTTGATGAGAACTATCCGCTGATTATGCAGAGCTTGTACTAATTTAAGTCGTAGCTAGTTCTTGTACATGGTGTACAACAGTACAACTTACACCGAACATGTAGCCTGCTTACTTTGAGTAGTTTTATCTGGACTACTTACCTCGAACTCTGCTCCAGCCAAGTCAATGCCACTAAACACATGTCAATTAACAGGCCAAACTCCTGTTCTTTAGAATCAACTCACAACATTTACCATGGCCTTGATTGAGGTTTACCCATAAGAGTTACCAAACAGTTCTTCTATTCGATATTGGGTAATGGATCTCATTGGATGTTCTCGCATCCATGTATCACACACTCGATTAAAATATGTAGACAGAGGCTGAAAAAAGATAACATCTTGCATGGTGTGCTTTAAAAGAAAGCATTATTATATCGCTCTCGTTAAACAAGTTTATTGCATCTATGCTCTTGGTTTAACGGTTTTGATGAAATATTGTGTCAATTGTGTGAGTTATCGTTTGTGATCCAACCTTTTTTTAGACAAGCATATTGCTCACCAGGGGGTGTTTTTACGATAAGTAAATACATGGAACGTATTCTTTTGAAAATAAGCATGGGGAAGGAGGGAGGTGTAGCAATTCTGTTGCACTCATGCAGCAAATAGCAAGTGTGTTTCTAACACGTTCACCACACATTACTGCTCCAAACTGGTGTGTTACGGTATATTTTAGGGCTTTTGGGCAGTGAAAAGACCGGTTTCATCTACATTGAACATTTTAGTAGCATATTAATTGTTTCTTTTTAAATCTTTTCGAGCAAATCGAAGAATTTCCTTTTTTTTCCTCGGTAAACCAGCACAAATTTTATTTAAATTAATAAATACGTTTAACAACCCGAAACTTCTACTTAATGGAAAAAGAGAAAAAAAAAACAAATATTTCAAGAATTTGCAGCTTCTAGAAAACGTGCTTGATAAAAAACAATGAATATCGTGAATAGGTGTTAAAGTATGCTTAAAATAATCTTAACTACGCTATTAAATCAGATGAGTCACTTATTTAATGTTACAATTAATGAAAAGTCTTGCTTAAAATCATATTCTTAAATTGGACCACCGGTCCAATATAGGAAAATTTTTTCGGTCCAATAAAGGAAAACATGCCATTTTTTATTCTTCAGCTTATTTCTCTGTCAAAAATTATCACAACCGCGCATGTAAATGCATAGATGTGATCCTTATTAAACACAGATTATTATGCTATAACAGCAGTTTATCTCAGCTTACAAGTTTTAGTACTATCTTACTAGGTACAAGTCCGCAAAATAAGATTTTACACGTTTTCAACCAGTGGCGTAACTTCGTACCCGCAAGACCCCGCAACGCGGGGGGGCCCAAAATTGGTAGGGGCCCAAAATAAATTCGACCTTTTTTTTTTTTTTTGCAATGACGTATGCATATTCAGTGACTTTTGCAATTTCATGAACTTCTAGAATATTGCTCTTTAAAAATATTCTTATTACTGTGACACGGCAAATTTGTACTGTTATAAAATTTTTAGAACGTACGCATGGGATAAAATATGTGTACGGTAAAGCAAAAGTAATTTCAAATCTATTTTGCTACTTACGGGTATTCTTGTTTTTAATCATGGTTTAAATCACTTGGAATTTAATCAATGTATATTATAGTTATGTGATGCATAAATCAAAGTTTAAATTGCATTGAAGCATGTTGTTTTATTTTGGCTAAGAGTTGGGTAAAATTTAAACCAATTTGAAGTTGTCAAGTACGTCTGTCAACAGAGTATAAAGTAACCTTTTTGCATTTTAATTCTCCAATAGGGAAGTGAAGTACAGCATTTATCTGTTTCTGATTTTATATTTGGTCCCCCTTCAGTATCTGCACCTAATTTTCTTTTCTCCCCCTCCCCCCTCTCAAAAAAAAAAAAAAACGAATTTTAAAATTTTTGGCCGATTCCTTTATTACACTTACAGTCTTAATTCGTTCTTTACTTTCATCACCTTTCATACTACATTGTAGATTTATTACGAAAGTCAAGAAACCTAAAATATAAAAAATGAATAAGAAACATAAAAACCTGATATGAGTTTTAAATTTTTTCTGAATTTTTTTTTCAAAAATTTTGTTTCTTTTTTTATGTGTGTGTGTGGGGGGGGGGGGGCAATCATATTTTCTGCGGGGGGGCCCTAAATTTGAAGTTACGCCACTGTTTTCAACATAAATCATGCCGTAACTCACGCTACACAGTTCGAAGACTGGTGAAACTTCATACACATTGACTTTATTCCTAAAACTTTATGTATCTACCGTTAAAGTTTAGCATAGATCTCTGTACTAGATTTTAAGCTCGAGGTCCAATTTAAGCAGTGGTCCAATATAGGCGGTCTTCCCCTAACTCTCACTCATATTTAATAGTGTTATCCTGTTTGATGGTACATAGGGCGCTGGTTAATTGAATCAGTGTGTAATTGCATGAGCTGCTTTATTGAATCGAAACTGTTTAGAGCTAACGGGATTCATATAAACGGTAGCCTCTGCATGAAACAAAAGAAACACTCCTACACTATTGTATAGTCATCACAAATTTAGGAAATAATAATAATTAAATTCATTTTAAATGAATTTTTGGCCTGATTCAAAGCGATCCTGTCATTCAGGGTCAGGGTAGCTTTAAGCTACGTTCGAAGTAGTGTGCAAAATAAATTATTCTGATAAAAATTGAGCAGTTTTAAAACATAAAATTATTTCATCTAAATGTATAAAATTTCTCCAATGGACTTTACCACATAACAAGATTTCAATCATTTATAATATTACATTACGTAGAATATTACAACATACGACGGGCACTCGCAAGAGTTTGATAAATAGATCCAAACAGTTAATTCAGAATTACTGAATGATGCAATTAACTGTGTACAATATTGCGAACCTCTTTTTCATAAAATAATGAATGTGAAACTAACATCTTAGCCTTTTCGGAAAAGTGCAGCAATAGGTTTTGAGTTAAAAATAAGTAAATGAATAAATAAATAAATAATAATAAAATTAAACGAACTAAAAACATTTGAAATGGAACAAACTTACCTGGTACGACTCTAAGTTAAACAGAATAATGACTGCACGCATGTGTGTTTACGAGAAGGCCTTGGGGGGGGGGGGGGGTCTTATGATGTATACAGTTTCATTGAAAGTTTTAGACGGATTGTTTTTTGACCCCCTTCTCCACACTTTCTGGAGGGTCTCATAATAGGATGCTTAGCAATATTTAGGGAATGGTGACAGTGCTCAATGGCTCTAATATCAGAGGTATGAGCACTATTGTACTGTTTGCGTATAAGCAACCTCATACAACCAAATTATTTTTTTTTAGTTCCCAAATGACCCAAGTATTGAGGAAATCAAGAGTGTAAATCTGTGGTTATTTGCCAAAAGTTGATAGGTCAAATTTGACAATTTTCTAATTTACCGATCATGATATGTGTCTAGTGTTGTATTTTTATATGCCAGAATTTGATATGTCTAAAAAAAGTTTACCGGGAAAACCATGAACTACCAAACTCGATATGATCTTTTTTTTTTAATCCCACTGTTCACTCAAAAGTTATTAGGGGCTTGTTTGAAGGGAGCTTGTTTGAACGGTTCAATGTTGAACGAAAAACTGTTCAAATCGAAAATGTAAATATGGGACTGAAGTATCCTTAATAAGATCTTTCCATCAAAGAAAAGTTTGTTCAAATCGGACTGTTCATTAAAAAGTTAGTATCGCGGGACCGGTTGTTTGAACGGCTCAAAGTTGAACCAAAAACTGTTCAAATCAAAAAATCAAATATGGGAGTGAGCTGTACTCGCCGAGATCTTTCCAACAAAAAAAAGTTTTTTCAAATCGGAATGTTCATTCAAAAGTTATTAAGGGGGACAGACAGACCGACAGACAGACCGACAGACGCACAAATTCCCCATCTCAATACCCTACTTTCCAATTTTTAATTTTTCAATATTCATTTTTCTTTTTTATTTCTTTTTGACTTTTTTTTTGGATTTGGCGATATTTTTTAGATGCATTAAACCACTTTTAAAGCTTTTTAGTCTTTCTTTTATTTTTAACGGGAAAGTAGGCTAAAAAGTAGTGAAATAAAATAATAAATATAGTGAAATAAAATAAAAGAATAAATATAATAAAATAAAATAATAAATAAAATAAAATAAAATAATAAATATAATAAAATAAAACAAAATTTATTTTTTTAATCCAAATTGAATCTAAGATGTTTCTCATGCCGAAAGAAATGTAAAGAAGTTTCTAACCCTTTTTTAGCCTACGTTCCCGTGAAAAACAAAAGAAAGACGAAAAAAGTATTAAAAGTAGCTTAATGCATCTAAAAAATATAGCCAAGTCCAAAAAATATCTCCAAGTAAAAAAAATATCGCCAAGTCCAAAAAATATCGCCAAGTAAAAAAAATAAAAAGGTAAATTGAATATCGAAAAATTAAAAATTTGAAAGTAGGGTATTGAGATGGGGAATTTGTGTGTCGGTTGGTCGGTCGGTCTGTCGGTCTGTCGGTCTGTCTATCCCCCCTAATAACTTTTGAATGAACATTCCGATTTGGACAAACTTTTTTTTTTGTTGGAAAGATCTCGGCGAGTACAGCTCATTCCCATATTTGATTTTTCGATTTGAACAATTTTTGGTTCAACTTTGAACCGTTCAAACAACCGGTCCCGCGATGCTAACTTTTGAGTGAACAGTCCGATTTGAACAAACTTTTTTTTGTTCGAAAGATCTTTTCAAGGGTACTTCATTCCCGTATCTACATTTTCGATTTGAACAATTTTTCGTTCAACATTGAACCGTTCAAACAAGCTGTCACCCCTAATAACTTCTGAATGAACAGTCCGATTAAAAAAAATTTTTTTTTGTTCGAAGCATCTCGGGAAGGATACTTTATTACCGTATTTAAATTTTCAATTTGAACATTTTTGGTTCAACATTGAACCATTCAAGTAACCTTTCCCCACCTAATAACTTTTGAGTGAACAGTCCGAATGGAATAAACTTTTTTTTGTCCGAAAGATCTCGGCGAGTACAGCTCATTCCCATTTTTTGATTTTTCGATTTGAACAGTTTTTGGTTCAACTTTGAACCGTTCAAACAACCTGTCCCGCGATGCTAACTTTTGAGTGAACAATCCGATTTGAACAAACTTTTTTTTGTTCGAAGGATCTCAGCAAGGATACTTCATTACCCTATTTAAATTTTCCATTTGAGCATTTTTTCGTTCAACATTGAACCTTTCAAGCAACCTTTCCCCACCTAATAATTTTTGAGTGAACCGTCTGAATGGAATAAACTTTTTTTTGTTTGAAAGATCTCGGAGAGGCTTTCCCATACATTTCCATATTTCGCGTTTTGATTTGAACCATTTTTCGTTCAATATTGAACCGTTCAGAAAAAAATTAACATTAGCGTCTACGGGGAATTTAAGTTGAATGTTGATTCTGAACTCAAAGTCGTATTTCCTTCAAACTAACTTTGTAAGAAAATGGTTTTGATAAATAGTGTTTGTAAAGTACTTTTCTGAGTAATCTTCTGTGAGGACTTTGATTCCGACTCCGACTCCGCAAACGTGGCGGAAATGCAGGCTCAGAAAAAAAAATGACTGACTGTGCAGACGATTTTTTGTTTATTTATTCATTTGTTTTATTTTATTTACTAGCGGTACCCGCACGGCTTTGCCCGTGGTATAAAATAAAAATTTCATTTGTAAAATAATTGATATAGCAGAAGAAATGCTCTATTTTAGTTGTAATTCAACTATAATTCCTTCAAAGTATGATATAAAAATCTGGTATGGACCCCACGCTACTTAATTTTTATGTGTAAATTTCTTAGTAGATGCCTTAAGTGCTAAAATAGTGCTAGGAGTGAGCAAGATAACAGTTCAAACATTTATATCTCTAGTTTGCCGCGAAACAATGCAAAAAAAAAAAAATGTTTCACAATGATTAATCTCCTAAATATCGCCGATTTTAACATCATTCAGTGGATTTTTCGCAAAATATGGCCAATAGCGCCAAATTGAGTCCAAATATAAAAAGAAAGCAATTTTTTTCGCCAACTTGGTGATATGTCGCCAAATTGGCGGCAAATGCTTGACGACCAAAAGCTTGGCGATATATTGCCAAGTGGTCGTGCCAATTCATATCACTTTTGTCTGCATTGAAATGAACACTGATTTACTCCATAAAAGGAGTAAAACACCCCCTTGGAACATTCGAATGCAACCCCAAGGGAAGATGTACAAAAATAAGCCAAAAGAGAAAATAAGAACAATTTTGTTGCTCACAGAAACCAACAGAAATCTTACCAAAGTTTAAAAGAAGAAGAAAGTTTTATTTCCTAGCTTTAAAAACAAAACGAACGATGCAATAACGCAATTCATACGATATTTGGTTAATCTGTGCTTTAGGTACCCTTTTCTCGCTAAATGGGCGATAGGCGCGCCAAGCGTGGTAACCCTGGCTATTTTACGTAGTTTCTCTCGAAGCTTTCACTTCCGCGAGACACGCAAAAACGCGCCAAGTAATGTCCCAAAGCATTTTCACCCGGAAAAGACAGGGTTGCCAGAGAATTGAAACAAATAAATACTACGCCTCCTCTAAAAAAAATATTACAAAGTAATACTGTTTCCAAACGTCGCCAAAATCAATGTTGCCAAAATGCGAAATCTATGAAAATGAAAAAAAAAAAAAAATCCGCCAAATCTTTTAATTAAGTCATTAGTATATTGGAAACAGGGCTGCCGGAAAAATACTAGGCTCCTTATTTGGACCGAAAAAATATTACCGTAGTATCAAAAATACTACGTCTGGCGACGCTGGAAGAAGAACGAAACAAAAATAGGTATGAACACTTAACCATGGTAACAACATGAAAAGTTGATTTCCGTTGATAAAATAATTCTTTTCATCTTTCTTTTCAAACAAATTTTATTATCGAGCTGAACCATTTTAAAATCGTTTGGCTTGCTTTACTGAAGGTAAGCCTTGAATTTCGGGATTCTAAAAACAATTATTACAGCTCTCCTGATGATCGTAGAAACTTCGAAAAAACTTCATTTTGTGCAGAAAATTTCAAGCTTTCGAATGACATAAGACTTGAAAATGTGTATGAAATATTTCTTCCCTATTTTATCGAATTTCCGCTAAGAATTCGAATAGAAAAAGAACGAAATGGAATGTTCGAAAAATCGCTTCGAGGTGCAAAACTACATGCTACAAACTAATTTTGTGCCAAGTGGCGTGAAAATCGACCGAACGGTTTTGGCGCTACGCGCGTAACAGACAGACAGAAAGAAGGACAGACAGAACCACCTTCAGCTTTATTATTAGTAGAGATTATTATTATTATTTTTTTTTTGGCAGACGATTTTTTTTTGTAACAAAATTTTTTCATTCACGAGAACATTTTATTCTTTATTTATATTTAACAACTGGCAACCGATTAAAAGTGAAATTCGAGACATTTTATTAACGGACGAGTTTTTTTTTCTTTTTTTTTCTTTCTTTGATAAAATACGTTTTGATGCTCTTTGTACTTTTATTTATTTATTTATTTATTTTATTATTATTATTTTTTTTTTTTGAGAACAATGGAGGATTTTTTCTACGGAGGAACTGTAACAGTTGCACTCTTTAAAAGATAAGACAAAACTTTATTTATTCGTTAATTACTTTTTACGTGTCTATTTCATCTGATGAGAGGGGTATATTTTGCTTTTCGAAATCAGCTCTATGTGCTAAAAAGGTATGTTTGACATAATTTTCAGTTTCAGATAATCAAGAGAATAATGATCAGATGCGAGAATGCCGATGTCGATGTACGGGAAAGTAGGCTCCTTTAGTTCTTGACAGAACTTCTTGTTATAAAATGTGTAAATATTTCTAGAGTAACGGTAGTTTTCGCACTCAATCAATTTGAGCAAAGCTCAAAAAATATAGGAGCTCCAGTACAAAGAGTATTGTGAGCAATCATTTTGCTGCAGTAACCAATGATAGAGAAGGAGAAAGATATTCAAATGAAACAGGTCAAATTATGATTTTGTATGGAAACAGCAGACGTTACCGCACTGTCTTTTCTGTGCTTTTCCAAGGAAATGATACGCCTTTCTGACCACATAGACTCTAACCTAGCACTTTCGTAAAATTATAATACACTCACTCAGGGTCGCCCCAAACTCAAACTTTTGTTAGATTTCCAACAATCTGCAGAATGAAAATCTCCAGCATCGAAAAGACATTGAGCATCATTATTTAAAAAAGAAAAAAAAAAAAAAAAAAAGAAAAGAAAAAAAAACTTGTACAATGTTGTCTTCTAATTTTCCACAAATTTTTAGACAAAATTGCCGAATAAGAACATTTTTTGGAAGATCACAGGGATCTGTCGTGACCTCCCATCGAAGTACCCCTGAGTACACTGCATCTGCATATAATGCATCATCACCAAACTGCCTTGATTTATCCTTTAGTATCTATGCAAAACAAAACTCAACATCCTTCAGTCGGATCAGAAGTGCATCAGGTGTGGTCTTGTCAACCGTCAAATTCCTGCTCCACAATAACAAAGCAGCCAGCCTCTGCGATGACATTCACTTTTCCGAACCACTTTTCCCCATAGCGCTGCTCGAGAATCATCCGTGATACACTTTGCATATTTTTCGACCCTCTCCACGCACGGATCGTCAGCAATCAGGAATGATCCGGCTGAATCCGGCCAGCGGGGAAATTTGTAAAGTGAATCACAACCTCCCAGCCACTAATCTGAATGAGTTTTTGCTTTTTCTCGCACTTTCTACTCGTGACAGTGAAACTTTCATAAGCTAAGTTTTTCGTACGAGAGAGATGTGGAAAGAAAATTTTCTCAAAGAGTGCGTACTGATGGTATCTATAATTTAAGAACTTTATGAGAAATGTTTTGTTCTTTGCATCGACGGTTTTGTTGTACGTTTTCGACTCTTTTAAGGAATATTCGTTAGAAATTATGTTTTTTAATAAAAATCTACCACTAAGTTTGGTAAACTGTACTAAAAAAGTAATTAATTCTCGGTAGCTTCGATCGTTCATTAGAAAAACCCAATCTTATAACTATTTTTGCTCACCAACAGAAATTAATGTTCTCTTCTTCGCCTACAAAACTTCAGCATAATCTTACGAAACTGTTGCGTAAAATTTTTAATGTAATATTGGAATTCCTCTCTGTAATTATTTTTTTTTTATATATTCGCCTAATCCTGAGAAAAGTTCATGCCATTTAAAGAATTTTATGGGGTTTAATTTTATCATTGTGTTTTTGTATGTTAGGAGGTCTATGGTGAGTGATGTATCTTGTACGGATTGAGTTTCGAATTGCAAATAAAATTCTTATTAGTATACCACTCCATGAAATAAAGCTTTTGATGTCAAATTTCGGGGAGGTTAACTTTGTAAACTTAACTTTCGTTAGGCCTGAAACTCTTATGCCCTTGTTACAAAGTTACCATTAACACTGAAAATTGAAACTATTTAAGAAAAAACGAGTTTTTCTCTATTAACCCCCACATAATAAAGAAGTGGGTTATAGGTTTAACATATCTGTGTGTTTGTGCTGTTAGCTGTGTGTCCGTCTGAGGCATTGAAGCGCCTAAACGAGTAAACCGATTTCGATCATTCTTAGCTCTTTTTTTTTTCGAAAGAAGACTTGTTTGATGATGTTCTTATAGTTTAGCTCTCATTTTTGCATGGACAGTTACTGAAGATATTAATCGAAAGCCCTGAAAATTAGCATTTGTTCGCTATTTTTGTAATGAAAACTTACTCCCACATTTTAAAGTATCAATACCCGAAGAAAGAGCGAATTTTTCTGCGTCTGATGGAGTTTGTTTGGAACTTCCAAGTTATATAGATCTGAAATTATATGATTTCTTTACTAAATTTTAAGCACAATTCGAAGACTTTATTCAAGCGATTGGCAACGAAGTCCTTTTTAGCCTACAAGGAAAGAAAGCTTAATGATTTGCAATTTAAAATTGCGTTATTAAGGTGTTTAGCTATATTCTGAAGGGAAAAAACAGAGTTAAATGTATCTTTTAATCTGCATGAATTTTGTTTTAAACTTTGTGTTTTTGTACAATGGCGGGACGAACATAAAACTTAAAATTATAATACAAAAAATAAATGAATAATGCGCAGTAAAATGAAAAATAAGGACCATTAAATACCTTTAAAAAGGTTTAGACACTTATTTTTATTGTTTTTTTAATTATCAAGAAGCTAAAATACATTGTTTTTTCTTAGTAGCACAAGACATTGCTATTTTTAATCAATTTTTCCCGCTTTTTCTTCTTCTTTTCCCTTTTTGTTGAATCATTTCGCTCCAGATACAACATACGCAGATGATCTGTATTTCAAGAAAAATTTTGGTTTTGCTCTGTTTTTCTAGAATTTGATTTGATTTATTCCTTTTTAGATCGTGGTGAAACTTCGATAAGCAAATTCTTACTGCTCTATACATTATAAAAAGCAATAAAAAATAAAGTAAATTAATACTTTAATAAATAATTTACTAGAACATCTTGTGATTTTTCCTAAAAACAGGATGAAATGAAATTAGTATTACATTATAGTCGTAAATTCGATGTGTACGATTTCGCTATTAACGAACGTGACTATATTCGGAAGAAAAATGTGAAACTGGTGCACTAATGTGTGAAAAGAAAACTGAGTAGCAAGCTTTCATACTTGCACCTAAAAACAAAAACTGTTAAAAAAGTTAACTGAAGTCATGCGGAATCCTTTCAATATGCATAGAAATGAAAAAGGAAGGAGAAAAAAAAGTTTTGAAACTTCACAGAACATCTATGATGAGCTAAGTGCCACAAAACGTAAAACTTCCAAAAAATTAGCCATTCGGTCGACTTTTATCCTCCACGCCGCGTGAAAGAAAGCGATAAAAAGGAATAAATATAAAAGGGTTAGAATTCCGAAAGGGTACGGAGGATGGATTGTTGAAAAAAAAAAGAGAGAGCGTGTGGTGAAACAGCTCAACTCCACTCCACCCGAGGATATGCAAATACGACTGATGATGTCTCGGCATCCTTCTTCTGCGCCCCCTTCATCAAATCAAATCTCCCCTCCACCCCAATTTCGAGACTTCTCGATTCGCGGGGTGTAAAAGTATCCCTCCCCGAAGCATCTTAATAAAGATAGATGGTGAACCGGGGAACGGGAGCTCACAAAATGATAATTAGG
The DNA here is from genome assembly GCA_038373865.1 of Uloborus plumipes. Taxonomy (NCBI): domain Eukaryota; kingdom Metazoa; phylum Arthropoda; class Arachnida; order Araneae; family Uloboridae; genus Uloborus; species Uloborus plumipes. The sequence goes on from JAXGGA010018355.1 coordinate 12,775, forward strand.
CATGATGAGCAGGAAATCAAATCCCGCATTTAACGTAATTTATCACCCAAGTCTCACCCTCCTGTTTGTCGCCGGGTGAGAGATTGTGCGTTTTTCAGGCGCCTACGTGCAAATAGCGCGGAAGAATCGAGATATTCTTTTCTTTTCTTTTTTGCTTTCACTTTTTTTTTAAATCGCTCCTTAAAAAAGATTTGTCATTGAAAATCGCACGTCCCGGCTGTCATTTTTTCGAACGTGCGTCAAGTCTCCAATAAAATACTCGGGTCGTTTGTTCTTTTTTGGATCACAGTTGAACGAAAATTCTTGAATCAGGATCTACAACTTGAAGGCCAAAAGTTCTTTTTTTTTATCTAAAGATTAAAATTAAATCCATCTGCAATTAAAATACGTAGTTCAATCTTGATTGTTAGGTCCTCAATAAAGTACTCCGGTCATTTGCTATTTTTGAATCACAGATGAACTAAAATTCCTAAATCGTGATCAAAAACTGGAAGATTATCAATAATTTTTGTAGACGATTAAATATCTATTCAGTTTTTTTATCAGGTCGTCAATAAAGTACTCGCCGGCCACCTTGTCTAGTGGTCAGAGCAGTCTGTCACGGATGGTGTGGTCCCGGGTTCGAGTCCCGGCTTGGGCATAGATGTGCTTTCTCTCTCCTGTCCTTGTCCTTTCTTTGTGTGGAATGTGTTGTTGTGAAAGGTTGCCTACCCTATAAACGGGTACCTGTGGCATGCGTGTACTGTGGAAGTCGGACTTCACACCAAATTACGGTACAGTTGGAAAAGTGAAGCAGCGCACCCCAAATTGCCAGCCTGGCTGGCATAAGACAAAATAATAATAATAATAATAAATAAAGTACTCGGGTCATTCGTTTTTTTTTTTTTAATTTTTTAATCACAATCGAACGAAAATTCTTGATTCATGATTTAATACTCGAAAGCCGTAGGTAATTTTAATATAGACTGAGCAAATCTATTCGCAGTTAAAATACGAATTTTAGAGTAATAAGCATATCTATTGTTTTGCCAGAACCAGGGGTGCCCACAGGGGGGGATTATGGCGCAAGTTGCGCCATCAAAATTTTTGGGGGGGATTTTTTTAAACTTATTTATTTAAATTATCTATTATTTTTTTTAATTTAAATTATTCACTGATTTTTTTAAATGAAAATTATTCATTAATTAATTTTTTTTCAATTATTTCTTCATTATTATTTTTTATTTATTTGTTTACTTATTTAGTGTGTGTGTGCTTGGAATATCTGGAAGAGAAAAAAAAGGGATTCTATTCTGCGCATACTCAGTACTTTTAAAAAATTGATTAAAAAATATATATAATTTTTTATAAAAAATATCAAAAATATAAATAATGTTTAAAAAAATAAATAAATATTTAAAAAATAAAAAAAATGCACAAAAAATAAATAAAATAAAAAAGAGGGATAAAAATAAAAAACACAATAGGGTTGTGAAAATTTTTGGGGGGGAATTTGCGCCATTGAGCTTGGGGGGGGATGGGCACCCCTGGCCAGAACAATAGGTTTTCAGACATTTCGTACTGGTAAGTTGTGTAAATTTATAGCATATTTCAAGTAGGTATCATCATTTTAAGGTTTTCTCTCGGGTGGGGGGGAGTATATATAATAAATGCATACATATTACAGGATATATATACGCCCGGGGGATAATAATTTTTCCTTCCTTGATCCATAAAATTAAGGAACTCTATCAAGAAAAAGGAAATAAGAGACGTTATGGGTCATTTTCACCATATGCTTACATTTCAGAATTTTTAAGTAATTTTTTTAACTTGCTATTTTCTTTTAGAATCACTAACAGATGTTTTGTCACATATTTTAGGTGTGTGAAAAAGTAATTGGTTGTACACTTTGATGCATAATTAAGTATTCAAATGCTGTTGTAAAACTTTAAGTTGCAAGGAAAATTGTCGTCCGTTACCATACAAAATCAATATGAAATCTCACTTTTAAACTATATCATAGCTCCTAGAACCAACTTCATTTGAAATTATTTGCGTCCCTGAAGCTTAAAACGATGTTTGTGATTATTAAAATATTGATCAAAAACTGTATGGTAACGGACTTGACATTTGGTAACGGATTTGACCAGTAACGGACTTGACATTTCAACCAAAATTTCAAATTATGGCTAGGTTGTCGAATTTAAAAATTGAACAACAATATGCATTTTCTTAGAGTTGTATAATAAACAATATTTCGGGGTAAAAGTTGAGAAAAAGTAAAAATTAATGCTAAAATCTTTGGTAACAGACTTGACAAAGAATAAAAATACGCACCTGGAAGAAATCTTGTGCGAAACGCCACAGTAATACTTCTCGACTCAAGAAAACAAAATGGTACGAAATAGTTACGTCACTAGTTTGTTAAGTTAACTGAATACGTGTTACAATCTTTTGACTGCAATAAATACCTTTTTTAGCTAAAATAATCTTATGGTAACGGACTTGACAAGAACTGCCAGACAAAATATATTCATACATTTCTTAATGAAAAAAAAATTACTATTGTCAATATTTATTATGAATATCATATACTAATAGTCAATATATAAAAATAATTTGTTGTATATACTTTTTTATACAATCAAGTATATAAAAAAGATAGTTGAACTGTGCGAAAATTGGAAATGGACAAGCGTTTTTGCCTTGATTCTCATTTTTAAAGACTTATATAAAAATGAATAAATAAATTTCAATAATTTGTTGTGTAATAGAGCTTTTTTTGGGTATTTTTTGCAGAAAATAATTGTTCGCATTGAATTTAAAACACAGCTTATTCTTCAAAATCGTCTTTTTAACCTTCGGACAGCAAATGTAAGCAAATTTTGAAAATGACCCATAAGATTTAGATGCCAGCGTAGTTGTTTTTTTTATCTTCTTTTTGATTCACATGCGATTAAGAAAGTGATGTGAATTTATAAATCATGACCTAAAACTTGATAGTGATAAGTAAAAATTAGAAAAAAAAAAGACTATGATCAAATATACTTTTAATTAAAATACGTAGGATTGCAGTGCAATTTTAATTGTAATGCTTATTCATCTAATGGTCCAAACAAAAGGTCTTTATTAAATCGGATAATAAAGAACCCGGATAATAAAGGGATAAACGGATATAACGGGATAAACGGATATAAAATCAGATAATAAAGGGATAAACCCTTAAAATTTGATGATCAAATTGTTATTTGAACAAAATATTCAGCCTTTTGTTTTTTGTTCGAGGATACAGCGAAACCTTCCGAAACCTTTGGTTTTGAACTATATTGCCAGTTTTAGTTGGTTTTTTTCATACATGAAGGGACCGTTGTAACCAAAAAGTCTCTCCAGAACAGCCATGGCGAATTTTGTTTCAGAACTATAGTTCACATTTTGTTATTAACCCAGTAATGGCTGACATTTTTTACTTCCTTTTACGTAGTAAAGGAAGTATTGTGATCGCGAAAAAAAAAAATCACTCAAATTTGGGTCTAAATTTTGATTTTGCTCACCTCTGAATGAATGTTGAGTCGTTTTTTCGACCTGTCAGCACGTGCATATGTACCTGCCAACATATAACCAGCCGAAAAATCATTTTCAACCACCCCCGAGTTAATTACGACGAGTTTTCTCGTGACGTCTGTATGTGCGTATGTGGGTCGCATAACTCAAAAACTAAATGCCATAGAAGCTTCTAGCTTGGTATGTAGGCTCTGAGGATGGTCTAGTTGGGCACCTCCCCTTGTGGTTGCATTTGAATGTTCCCAAGAGGGTGTTTTACCCCTTTTTTGGGGTAAATCAGTGTTAATTTCAATGCAGACACAAGTGATATGAATTGGCGCGACCACTTGGCGATATGTCGCCAAGCTTTTGGCCGCCAAGTGTTTGACGTCAACTTGGCGACATATCGCCATCGTTGGCGACAAATTTGGCGAAAAAAATATTTTTTGAATTTGGGTTCAATTTGGCGCTATTGGCGATATTTCGTGAAAAATCCACTGAATGATGTTAAAATCGGCGATATTTAGAAAATGAATCATTGTAAAACATTTGTTTTCATTGTTTCGTGGTAAACTAGGGGTGTAAATGTTCAAATTGCTATCTTGCTCACTCCTAGCACTATTTTAACACTAAGGCATCTACAAAGAAATTTACACGTAAAAGGAAGTAGTGTGGGACCCATACCAGATTTTTTTTCCAAAGATATTTTGTATACTGGTTACAAACAGTGTTTAATGGACAGAAATAATAATAAAAAAATATTATGTAAACATAATTTTGTTATTAGGGAAAGAAAAATCGTCCCTTAAAAGTTACGATAGACCCCAAAGGTACATACTTTTTTTACTCAAATTTTTTCTACCTACGATATAATATTTAAAACGACATTTTAGAAGAATAAATAAAATCAGCAATTAACATAAACTGGGAAACTGGGAATAACTTTGAAAACTTAATTTTTTTTCTTGAGATTGTGAACGATGTAATTTTTGATAAAGATCATATTAAAACTGCTACAGAAAACACTTTACAATGGTTATGTGCTGCAATCTGTTAATAACGAAATGAAACAATACCAAGGTACGAATTGAACACTATTATTTTGTTGAAATGTTCATTTTGGGGAAATTCAGACCCTTTTTTGGACCGTCCCTGAAAATGGACGCTAGGCATTAATGGGTTAATCTCTTAAAATACTAGTTGGTGGATCATTTAGCCAGTGGAACCATGGAAGAAGGGGAGATGTATCAATAAAATTTGGAAGCACCAAAAATTCGACTAGAGAACTACACAGTTGATCCATTGAATAAAAAGAAAAACAACGTAAATAAAGAAAACATTGACAAAAACAAAAATAGAAAAGAAAAATCTTGACTAATTGTGCTCTATTTAAGTAGTTTATCTTTTTTCTTTTTTTTTTTTAATTTTAGTCATTTATTAGTACAAAACATTTTTTGATCATTTTTCATATGAACTCCTTTAAAGTTTTGTTTTCAGTCACTTGTTCGTTGTTTTATTATGAAAACATAAAGTGTAAAAATCAAGGAGTATATCATCAAATAAAATAAAAAGGTTCGTCACCACTGTTCCATAATGTTAAAACAGGTGATCTTTATTTTACGGGAATTTTCCGTAAATGTTGATCAAATTATTACGTTAAATTTTTGAGATTGGTTCTTTTCAATATTAATTAGTGATCAGAATTATGATGTTTGAGAAAAAGGGTGAGAAAAGGGGACTTTTCAGAAAAATAACGAAAATATAATTAAGCAACTAAAATTCTTGGGATTTTGCTCTTCTTCAATTGCATTTATTGGCTTTTTTGTGAAAACTGAAACCAAAAAGAGAAGCATCTTTTGGATTGAAAATTGCAAGCAGTGCAAACTATTGCAAAACTAAAAACCTGGGGATGTTGGTTATTTTGGAAATTACTACTGAATAAGAGCGTACTAAGGAGGATTCAAGGGGGCCCGGGCCCTTCTCGAAATAAAATTTAAACTACTCATTATGAATAAGAATTTTAATGTGCTCAAACTTAAATAAGGGAACTTCTCATAATATTTGGTTTTGGTCCATCCCGAAAAATGCCCCTGTAACTACCCAGACAGCACGAAACGTCCAATGGACGTTCATTTTATGTCCTGAACGTCCGAATCTGGTCCGATGTCGAAATCGATGAAATTTGGCGATCCTTAGATGCGCCTCCGAGGACGTCCCACGGACTATTTTTTTTTTTTTTTAGGTCTAAGGATGACCAAAAGTGATCCGCATCCTTTCAGGACGTACCACGGACTTTTTTTCCAGATGTCCTGGGAACTTTTCTCTAAGGATGTCCCAAGTCTCAACAAAATCAATTGTTTTTAGGACATTATTTTCAAGTTGCAGCGGAAATTTTATTTTTTATTTTCTCAATGAAATTTACTACAAATGACAGTAAACTATGATGCACAAAACTTATACGAAGCATGAAAATAATATTTAAACTAACTAAACATAAAAATATGCTACAAATTTTTGAAGGAAAAAACTAATTGAAAAAATAAAATTTTTTAAAATTTACAATTAAATGTGAAAAGGAAGCTCAAAGTAGCTCTACAACTAATTTTAAAAACCAAATAAATACAAAACAAGCTTGTGTTTGTCCGAAATATTTTTTAAAATTACGTCATATGGTGTACTGTAAAATTCGATGACATGAGGTCATCCTAAAGAGCATCACATAGGACGTCCCAAGTACAAATTTTATTATTGTCCTCTGGATAGCCTGAAGTAAACTGCAACATTTCAAGACGTACGAAGGACTTTATTTTCTGACATCCTGCGGTCTTTATTCTTATTATGTCCTGAAAATGAGTCAAATCAGTCGATTATAGGACTTACTTATTTAACTTCGAAAATTCGTATTTTGAATGAAAGTGGTGAGTACGAAGTGAATTTTTTTTCCATATTCATCTATGAAATTTTTGGACTTCTAATATACTTTATTCTAAATGGAAAAGTGGGCGATTTGTTCCGAAGAACTTGGATTTTTTTAAACGTAAGGTTGAAATATTTTCAAAGTATATTAATAAACAAAAAAGTAGAAGAACATTTTAAGAGTCAAAAGTGATTTAGCTCGAATTTTTGTGTGTGGAAATGGACATACATTTTTAAAACGCTCATGATAGTCAAAATTCTTGCAAATTTTTACAGAGGTCAAAATTAAAAAAAAAAAAAAAAGGCAAAAATGCTCTCTTTCTCTCAAATTTAAAACATCAAAATTTGAACTTGATTTATTAAAGTTTATACTAGGATAATGACCTGATAATAATACACTACAGTATATCCTGAAGAATTTTTTTTTTTTTTAAATGATGATTGTTTTAAGCTTTTTTTCTTTCTTTTTCTTTTTAAATTCATTATAAAATGTAAAATATAATTCTACTGATGTTTTTTTTTTTTTTTTTTTTTTCTCTTTAAACCTCTAAAATGAAAATTTTAGTTTTAAATTATTATAAAAACAGACTATCCCTAAATTTATTATACGATTTTTTTTTTAAAAATTGACATTTTAATTGTAAAAGAAATAAAAATAAAAATAACTAAATACATCATTTTCTGTTATAAGCACACACATTTGAAAATTGTTATTATCATTCTTAAATAGTTTACGTTAGGGCAAAAATACGGTTTTTGTTTTCAAATATATTTGAATTGTATTAGTATTACTTAAAAATCGTTCACTGGTGCAATATTTTTTATTATTAAAATTTTAAAAATAATTCTGAAATAGTTTTCCAAAACAATAGTTTTTTCGCACCGAGGTTGAAGAAATGCCCTAATGCCGAAAAGATAGTTAACATTATTTTTTTATTTCTGAAATCAAAAGGGCTTTTTTAATTCCAAAAAGATTGAAATTGTGATACTTTACCACCGACAGAGTGGTATAGTGGTTAAGACGCTGGCCTCTTACGCCCAAAAGCGCGGGTTCGAATCCAGCTCCAGTCAGTGGATTTTCGTGATGCAAAAAATTGTCAGCGCTCATGTCGTATGATTATGCGGCATGTAAAAGATCCCTCGAGTACTGTAGACAGCCAAATTATTAATTAAATTTTTCGTTGAACACTTGATGTATAGTCCGTCTAATGTTCTAAAGAGAACCAAAAGTTAAACGGCTATAGTTCGTAGGACGTCTTTTGTTCATTTTAATTAGTCCATTTAACGTCCGCACAAAAAGATTGGTCCTGAAAAAAGCCAATAAAAGAACGTCTGACATCATTTTAACAACCTGGGGATAATGTTTTTTGAACGTCCTGAGGACCCCGAAAGGCTTAAGTCCTCGGGATGGCTGCTGACAAACACAGGGACCAACTGGGGAAGAACACTTCGCGGACATTGAACGGTCCCTAGGCTGTCTCTCGATTACCGCGGGATGAAATTTAAACGTCCGAAGGATGAGTTAATATTTTGAGTTAGTCCTGAAATGACATTTCTAGGACGTCCAAAGGACAAAGTAGTGCTGTTTGGGTAATTTATAAAGATTAGGATCTAAAGCTAATTTTCTAATGAGTTCGGTTTTTAATTTTTAAAATTAGTATCTAAAAGCCAGTGAGCCGTTTTGAACATTTTACACTCATGAAGTGAATATAAAATTATGTAATTGTGAATCACACTTGATGTTCATTACAAAATGCAAATGAGCAATGATAAAACATATTTTTAATTTAAAAACTAGGTAGCTTTATTTGACTGAAAATAATTTACTTTAAAAAATTTTAAGACTACTACTTTGACGTTGTAGCAGTATTGTAACTATAATACTCAGACATATTTAAGCATTTTTTATTTTTCTAAATTATGTATGAACGAAGCTTCTAAACAAAAATTTTAGGTATAGTAACGTAAAGAAGTTAAGCTTCCTAATAAATCTGACCTACGGTCAAATGCCAAACAAAATATCTTCTTGATTAATCAGCGAAAAGGGGGGGAGTGGCAACTGCCTGCTGAGGGCTTCTCATGAGATTTAAAGTTTTTTTTTTCTCATTTCGAACAAAATTTCCTTCATTACGATGTAAAACTGAAAAATTTGTTTTCAATCAGAAATTCCGTTAAGAAACTGATTCGTTATCAAGTAATATGTGCCCAACAGAAATTTCTTCAAAAATAACACTAAAGTGATAACTTAAAATTTGAAAGGATGTTTTGATCATACATGGATACAGTATTTTATAAATTCTATTAAAATAGTCCGTCAATACAATGTCAAATAATATTCATTACTTATTACGTCCAATGATTTCTTTAATTTTTCCCTTTCATTTCTTTTTGAAGAATGTTCCCTATGAAAGTAATGGGGAATACTGTGCTCTAATCTATAGTAATATCGGTAATTGCTTCCGATTATCGATAAACAAACTCCATATTACGTCTCATAAAGGTTGTAAATGGTTGTTAAAACTGAGAAAACCATTTTTTAATGAAACATTAACGTTCAAAAGTTAACGTGTATTACTTGAGTAAGCTGTAATCCACACACTTTATTAAGGGCCGGATTAAAGATTTGGGGGCCCATAGGCAGGACAAGAGACGGGGCCCCCTCCCATTTGAAATTTACTAATCACGTGTAATATTAATATCGTCAATAATTTATATTAATCATAATTTTGTAAATGAATTAATAATTATTATAAGTGAATTAATAATAATTATGATTAATTAATTAATTGCTTTATGTAATTGTTTTGATTAACTGATCATACTTCTCACAATAGTACTATTTTTTCAATGTTGAATCTGAATTAAGCTTAAGTACACACCTTCACTTAAGTCGCATTGCAAATTGCATCAAATAATGTTGCACCAAAGCGTTTTATTGTGCTTAGGACTTTTTTTTTTAAATACAGTTTTACTGACCAATTGCATAATTTTCTTACTAACTAAGATTTATTATTTTAGTGAGTAACCATTAAATTTTTTTTT
>JAXGGA010018356.1:0-22253 GCA_038373865.1 Uloborus plumipes
AAAAATACTAACACGTTTAAATCAGTGGTTCTCAACGGGGGCGATACCGCCCCCCGGTGGGCGGTGGACAGATGTTGAGGGGCGGTGAACATATTTTGGGCGGCAGGGGGGCGGTGGACATATTTTGGGCAGTAAGGGGGCGGTGGATATATTTTGAAATGTGTTTGTAAGAACATGTTCTATGCTGGGGTGGCAGGAAACCCTCATCTCTTTTGCCACCAAGGGATAGCTTGAAAATTTATTTTCTGTGTATATCTCCCGAACCCTAATCTTTCTCCTCACGTCATGAAGGATAGCCTAAAATTTGCCAATATCACTTGAATTTGAGAGCCACCTAAATTGACTGACTTTTTATGTCGTTAGAGCATCCCCCCTAACAACATTAAATGTAGGTAACAATAGCACTTTTCACGGTGCAATGTGAAAAAATTTCCGGAGAATACTCCCGAACCTTGACCATTCCCTCTTCATCAACAAAAATAGTTTAAATTTTGCTTTTTTTATACTTCAATTTTGGAGAACTTTAGAAGGAGCTCTAACTCCCTAACATTACTAAACCTAACCTTTAAATAACTTCAATTATGAAAAATCTTTATAAGAGACCTCTTTTTCCCTAGTTATTGTAACCAAAAATTGTTTAAAATTACTTAAATTTTAAATGTTTTATCAGGAGCAGAATCTGAACTTAAGACTTCGAGCGAATTTCGGAGGATATCCCCGATATTTCACCGCCGTCTTTACTCTGATGTCGCCAAAGGCATACTTATAACTTTTGTTATGTTATCTAACCTTCAAAGCCATAACTCCATCAAAAAGAATTTCTTTGAATTGAACTTATCCTATGATTTGTAAGCTCAACTTTATACCAGCTTTTTTTTAATCAACTTTATTTATAATCTTTAAAGGTGTTAAGTACGAGCCACCATAATGTGCAAGTCTTGGTCCCTCCTGTAAAAAATAGAAGGAACGGTTTTGTTATTGTCTTTCCGCACTAAAATCTTATATCCGTAAACAGGGGATGCGTATTGCATAGTTGCAAGTAAATAAGAGCGAGACTGTTTGAGATCGGAATGTTCAGGAACTATTTGAACGTAGTGTATTTTTAAAAATATATTGGTTTCCAAACAAAATGTTGCAAACGGTGCATTTTTATTTCAAACCGTGTTGGTCTTATTTACCTTAAAAACGGCTCACTCTTTAAATGGACCCATTCTAGGCACTTGGTTGTTACTGACTCAGCTTTTCAGAGGGGGGAAAATGCCTGCTTTTTCTAAAATTTATCTTTAAAAAAAAGCATTTTTTTTTTTACACTATAGTCATTTTTCAACTATCTCTATAGGCAAAATTATAAAGTTAAACTGGTCAAGAAAACTACTTCTCCCCTTCTACCCTTCCACTTTTACGTCCATCCACAAAGGGGGCGCTGAAAAAATTTTCAATCCTAAAGGGGGCGGAAGCTGCAAAAAGGTTGAGAACCACTGGTTTAGATAATCGTTTTCTACACTTTTTTTTTTTTTTTTCAAACTTACTTTTAAATCTTTTCAACTTTAGTTACATATTGTAATATAACTTATTCCTGACAGTTAATTCGTAAAATTGAGATTATTTAGCTTAATAAGATATTTATTTTGACTGATTTAATTGTTTTAATTTTGTTTCTTTTATTCTCCCTTTTTCCATTGATACAATTTTAATATATTTTGTTGCTTGCTATTTTTTCTTAAATTGTGTTTTAAAAATTTTAATGAGTACGTTTCACAAGACTCTTTTTTTTTTTTTTTTTTGGCAAGGAGTTAACTATTTCTTCATATATATTGGATATCAAGCTGGGTTACTAAAGTCAAAACAGTGCTTCTAAGCGCTAGATCACATGACATTGCAAGTTTTACTCTAAAAATTATTTCATTAATTATGCCTTGCTTCAGCAATTTTTCAAATATAGAATTTGTTCTCTCTCTCGTTCTTCTTCCTTGTTGATTTATGCCAAATGGGGCAGAAATAAATAGGAATGTTTGAACATACATTTTCCACCTCTTAATTTAAAATGGGTGTATTTAACTATGCTTTCATGGTTACCTGCGATCCTTAAGCGGCTAGCCTGACGCGCCGGAGAACAAAGGAAATTCCGTACAGGGCGAAGTTGCCGTTGTCGCCGCTTGTGGCGCTGATATCCTAGGGTTGGTTTGCGCGTATTTCTGTTATAAAAATCTGGATTTCGCTTTGCTTTTCAGTGAAAACCGCGTTATTTCTTTCAAATGATTTTTCTATTCATGCATTATTCATCGAAACACATCCCACGATACTTGATTGCACATTAATTTCATGTGTTTTTTTTTTTTTTTTGTAAATGTTGTTTTAGAGTGTATATTGCAAAGTATTGACGAAAATCATTTTCATTCTTTTCGCAGGCACTTTTTTTTTTTTGTATTTTAGTTTGCAATTTAATTCACAACTGGTACTGGCGCTATAAGAACGTTGGTATGCTCATTGTCTTCACTTAAAAATAATCTGAATCTCTGAAAAGTTTAAATTCATTCATATATTCGTTATATTATTTTATTTTATAAAACTTTTTTATTTATTTTCTTTTTATTTTTTTCTTTATTTTTTGAGATTTGTTAATTTTCTGTTAAATACAAAATTTTAATAGAATAGCAATTTGAATTGATTGGGGGAAAAAAAATAAATTATTTGGCTGAGCTGCACATGCTAAGATCTCAATATCTGTCCTTCTTTCTCTAATTTTCCTTCGTTCTCGGGCTATTTTCATGGCACAAGGTTTTTCATTGGTTGCTGCTTTCATTTTTATATTGCATGAATATTTGAATATATTTCACCCGAAAAAAATAAATAAATAAAATTAAAATAAAATAAAATTTTCTTAAACATATGAGGAATTAAAATCCCCCCCCTTGGGGGGACTGTATTTTAACTGACCCCCTCCCCCAAATCAGGGAGGGGGTCAATTAAAATACAAAACTATTTTAATTGACCTCCTCCTCCAATTCGGAATTCCCCCTCCCATTCGGGGGAGGGGGGTCAATTAAAATACAAAACTGTATTTTATTTGACCCCCTCCCCCCTAATTCGGAAGGACAGGCCTGCATCTAACTGCATTTTAATTGAACTTTTACGTTTTCTTCGGCGCTTCTATAAATGTAATTTTAGCAGAATCAGCTTTCCTTTTTGCAACTCTGGTTAAAACGAAAGTGAGGAAAATGTAATCCTTTAAATAAATGATTGTTTCTCGAATATATAAAGCTATCTTCTAAATCAGATGTAAACGTAATGTTTCACGTAAATGTAGTTTCGAAGACTGCATGTGTTATAACTTTTAAACAATTTTTAAATTGTTTCATGCGCATTATAAATGTTTTAAACTGTGAACACATAACAACACTATGTATTTTGATGTTTTGTTTTGTTTTTTTCATCAAGACAAACAGTTTTACTCCTAGAAATCAAGTCTTTACACGCATGTTATTACTATAGCCGTCCCTTTAGAAAGCCGCACCGAACCCTAGGAGATCAGTGCCAAATGACTGAAGTGGCAGAAATTGTAAGTTCTGCATGTATGCCCTTTTTCACCAGTCTGGCTAGCCGCTTAAGGATCCCAGGTAGCCATGGCTCAGTTAATCATCGGTGAATGTATTTTATTTTATTTCATTTTATTGGAATGCGAGGAAGATTGTGGATTAACCTGACAGCAGATTATCAAGAGTTTACTGTATAAAAACGGGTCTAAACAGAGAAAATTCATGCAATACACTAAAATATACTTTATTTGTTTACACATACATTGTTTCACTTAAAAATACAAAATGTATTTTAAAAATACAACATTGGTGAAACATTAACATAAATTGCACAATTTTGAAATCACATAACACTTTTGTCGAATCCAATTTTATCTAGTTTAAGAGGAAGATTTAAATGCAATGTCAAACTAATAAAAAAATCAAGTTATATACAAAGGAAATAAAGCTTAAGAAAGTTTTTCACATAAAACAATTAAAACATTGAACAATTAAAACATTTCACAATAAATTATATGTTAAAGCTAATAAAAATGGAATGAAAACAGTAAGTTTTCTGAACAAGTTTGAGGTGAGTGATGAAGTGAAACTTGTACTTGATACTCAATTCATAAACACATACACTTTCCCAGATGAATTAGCTCCAGCTAAAACAGGCCTGTTGGGATGAAAAACATTAACACAGCATATGGTATTCAAATTTTCATCCATAAACTTATGCGCATGGTTTAAATCATGATTAAATATTTCTATTTTTCTTGCACTATCCATGCTTCCAATGACAAAATGTTCATCACTGTTGGGGAGCCAGGTAGCTTTAAATCCTGTCAGCCACCTGCCGGTCCAGTTATTATGCCTAGAATGGATGGTATTTTCATCACAAAAGTGTTCAATTATTCACACAGCAAAACATGTGAAGAAAGACAGCTTAAATTGCATATCAAGCATCTTATTCTTCAGATTTAAATGAAAAGTTAGGTCAGTAGAGTTTTAAAAGTCCATGTAGAGCAGTATATGTTTTAATTCTAACAAAAACTAAACCTTAATTTGGGGGTAGGGCTTAAATACAATTACAAGAGACAATCATAAATAATGTGACCTCCTCACTGGAACTAAATTTGTAAATAGCTTCAACAGTGCACTGTTGGGCAAACTTGGCTCAATAAAATGCATACCCATGTAGCACAAACGGTTGGGAAATGGTTGGTCAAAGGTGGAGCTCAACGGTTGGCCAACAGTAGGCAATGTTCACTTTGGCAACCGTTCCCCAACAGTGGATGCCCGATAATGGGCCAACGATGGCCCAACAGACCTCCCCAATCCTTGAATAATCGCTCAAAAAAAGAAAAAGAAAAGAAAAGATTTGGCCAGATTTTTCTTTTTTTAGTTTTTGCAGAAATTTTTTTATTCACAATCCCTTTTTCCTTTTAACGGATTCTACGCAACTGCCTGCTGTGGGATTCGAACACACTCCAGGGATACTCTCTGCATTACAAGCTGTATACTTTCAGCCCGAGACACAATTAGAGAGGGTCTGTAGCGCTTTATGCTACAATTTCAAAGAGGAATGAAATATGTTTTTTCATCTTGCATTTTCGAATAAATCGTTCAAACCAAAACGGTGAATATAAATGGAATATTTATGATTAATTTAGCTAATCGTAAATCAAAAATTATAGTACTGAAATGGAAAAGATTTTTTTCTGATTTTTGACTTAGCAATTTTAACGACAACAAAAAAGTAAAGAGGTTACGAATGTTCAGAACTATTTCAATGATGTATACTTTTTATTATTTTTCAACTTGCAAACTACAAATACAGCAATTTAAATACTCTTTATTGAAATCAACAAAATGATATACATTTTAATAGTTGTTTTGTTTTTTTCATCTTATAACTAAAACATGAATTTCATCGTTTAGATTGGAATTAACTTTAAAACACATATTCAAAGCGTAATAACTGTTCTTTTAACAGAAATTTTATTTTGAAATCTTTTTTCGAAATCAACAAAAAATTTAACCTAAATAGGAGAAAACTTAAATACTTTTAAGTGAATATTTTTAAGTAACAGAAAAAAATATTTGTCATTATTGCTACGTAAAAAGGAAGGAAAATATTAAATACTCTAAAAATGTGTAATTATTATTTTTACTATAAAAAATATATATTTCAAAACTTTGATTCAAAATATAAAAAATGCAACAAAAACACTAAAGGAAAACTTTTAATTATTATTTTTTACAGTAAAGAAAATACTTCCATTAAGTTTTGCTAGTTTCCCAATGAAGGCCCAACAGACAGAACATTTTTTAAGGATTTTTCACTGAGCGACACAGGGTTGTTGTCTGTCATTAAATGTGTCTGGGGGGAGAGGAAAAACCCAAAAGAGATATGAAATTTTACAAAAACATGTCGCCCAGTGACTCTGTTTTGCATTTTCTAGGCGACAAATTTTCTTCACTAAGCGACATTAGTGTCGCCTAGTCCGTATGTTAAAAAACACTCTGCCAACAGAACTCTTTTTTGCTGGCCCAACAGATTTTAGAAATAGTTGGACCATTAAGAATGTTCTTGGTTGACCCAACGGTGAGCAGAAATGGTTGGGCCATAGTTGGCTCACTGTTGGTTGCCAACCCACCATTCCCCAAAGATTTCTTCCTTCAGAAACGGTTTGACAACCATTCCCCAACCATTTGTGATACAAGGGTAGTTTAAGTTATGTAAAGTTATTTCCAAAACTTTTTACTACTAAGAATAGTTATTTTTTTTCTAACAGCTACTAATTTATTATTACATTTAGAGACAAGTGTAAGATAAAGAACATTTCCTCACAGAATCAATATCCCACTAGAGCGGGAAATGAATACTGCAATCAACAAAATTTATCAAAGCGGACCCAACAGTATTAGATACAAAAAATTCCATAAAAGATTTGCATTGATTCATGAAATTAACTCTTATTAATAAACTGGACAGAATGAGATTTACCTGCATGCCGTTTTGAGCTTGATATTTTTGGATATAATACTGCTATCCAGAATGCTAAAAAGAAATAAATTTTTATGAAATAAAAATAAGAAATACAACTTTTAAAATTAGAAGAGAACTATGAACCCCAAATAATGCATTACTATTTTTTTCACTCTTCAACTGGATACGTCATGCTGCTGTTTATAGTTCTTAGTGCAAATATTATTTTGAAGAATATTGTAGCCAAGATTGCCTTCAAACTGGTAGATAAAATGAATTAACCTTACCAGCGAGCGTCATGGCTACAATAAGAGGATATCTGCCACCAGCTCGATTATTGGCTATTCCCGATTGAGGAGTCTAAAATAAGGTTGAAACCCCGGTCTCAGGATGTCATGATTGAGTTGTGGGTGCATTTGCTTCAGTTCTGCCTTAGCCCTGGCTAATGGGCGGTAACTCATTGCATACATATTTATTGTATAATGCAAAATTGTTTTCAGCACAATTACATGGCTTGATTTTAATTTATTGAGCTAAGAATGATTTTAGATACTTACGCAATTGTGTCATCAAGTGAAGTGCTGAGTATATGTTTTCCAGTTAAAGGTGAAAAAAAAGCAGAGTTTATTGACCGCTTATGTGGCGCATTAGTTGCTATTGGTTGTTTCTGCAACTTTCTCAGGTCCCATATACGCATCATGCTAGGAAGAGAAAAAGTTTCATTATTTTCAACAAGTGTACAACACCACAAAAAATATTGAGCAGTTGAATTTTCAAATTTACTCTGGTAAGATTGATTGGGGCTCCCAACAGATTTTTAGTTTGACTCTAGGGAAAAAGAGATTTGAATTCTGAAAGAAAAAGAACTAAAAAAAAACCTTAATGTTAGGGAACAGGTTTGACATTCAATTCCCTATGCTTTCCCTGAATGGATATGCAGAATTACAAACAAGTAAACACTGATATTGTACTATAGGATGAATCGGAAAAACTATTTGTAATATAGGTATATGTAGGTAAAATAAAAGAAACTTACCCTTTCGTATCAGCGGTAACAAAATAGCTTCTTTCTAAGGGATGGACACTAACAGTTTTTACACTGTAGTCATGACATGGGTGGCTTACGGTATGTTTACTGAAAAAAAAATTAACTTTAATAATGATATAAATAATTAAACACTTAAATAAAAATTGCGCAAGAAAAAGGTTCAAAAATGTTAAATTAGCTATAAATTCAAAAGGCGTGTCAGATTTTAAGTATTTTTGCTATGTGATATGTCATTCTGTAAATAATAGAACCATTTTAAACTCACAAAGAGTCATTGATATTGTCAAGGCAAATGATTCACTAATTTTTTCTCCCTTTTTTAAAAATCAGGCTGCTGAGGGTAAACCCTGGAGAAAAATGGAGAAATGTCACTGTATTCTGAATTCTCCTTGAGCTGCTGCTGCTTTTAGACTTTTAACAGGACACGATTGTCTAAATGCCTATTTATTCCATTCTAACCTGACAGACATTCCTACCTGTATTTCATGTAACTCTGCACAATTCATGGACGCCGCTCATCTTAACAATTGCTCAGCACAATTTTTAATTGTGTTGTCAATAAATACTGGTGAGCAAGTGGTCTACAGTGGCCTGTAGGTCAAGAAACCTGGCACTTGAGAGATAAATAAATGGCAAAAGGTCCGTTTTGGTTGATCGGAATTCTGCAAAGGGTCAGTTTTGGATTAGGTTTTTGTGAAAGGACTTCATCATTAGACCTCTTTTGGCCAGAGCCCTGGTTTTGGAACATTTCAGTATATGTCTAGTGATGAACAGAATTCAGTATTTGAGGTGAAGGAACTATAATATAAATATATAAAACAAATTTATAATTTTCCATAAATACATCAACATTGTGCATTAAAAATGTATACATACATTAGAATTCGGGTAAAAAACATGGAGTTCAACTCACCGTACTGATCTTGTATCTACAATTGAAACTTTGCCATTTCGTTGAGAAACAATAAAAACTGGTGCAGACAAAAAGTCAAAATAGGTCAAAGAAGTTTCTTCAGTAGAATATACCTAAAAATGTATATTGTAAGCTGCTAAATACTTTCCTTTCCATATTATTAGAATTTCAAGAACAAAAAACAGAAAATTTTAGCACTATTACTTCAAATTCACAGAAAGTAAACAGATATGATAAGTAATACCCCTTGGCAACTAATTAGTAACAACCAAGTAAAAAAAGAATTTATTTATAGAACAATTTCTAAAGCAAATATTTCAGGGCACGCACTTAGCATTCGCCCCGCGCTAAATGCGTTAAAATCGCAATTTCAACGAAAAACTGTCTCCCCAAAAGCATGAACAAACACAAAAATCTCGAAAATTTCAACAAAAAAAAAAAGCATTTTAATCAATCCTGAAAATTATTATTAAAAACTTAACAGGAAAAAACATAAATCCAAACTGAAACTCAGTGTCTAATACATTATTATTAAGTCTCATTTCATGTTGTATATTGAAAATATAAGAGTCTGACTATTTCTATAAATATGGAAGCCGGTAGTGAGACGTCTAAAGAGAGCATCTGCTGTCGTCCTGGTGGATAACTTGGAATCTGTCTGAGCTCTCTAGAATCTTCAATCCTTTGTTAAGAGCATGTTGAATTATCATTTTTGAAAATTTTCCTGAGGGTCAAGTTAACAAATAGTTTAGTAATATGGAAGGAAAGTGGACAGTTTATCTATTGTTCTTGCAGAGCTCCTTTCTTAGCAAGTGTATCAGCTTTTTCGTTACCTACAATTCTGCAGTTCATCGACTATACCCCGCGTAATGAGAGCTGGTATATGAAAAATACTAATTTCCCACTCCCCGCACTTTTCCCCTTATGGTTGTCATAGTTACGGGAGCTGTGGACTTTTTTCCCACTCAGCTTTCGCAACAATGGTTAAATGCAAGCGATTACAATTACTTTGAGCGAAAACTATTATTCAATCATCGTTAATAAAATACTTTTTGAACTTTTTATATAACGGTTACTCATGATGGCAAGTCTTGCTAAAATAAACTATTTAGCACTAGATTTGTTAGAAAACGTTTAGAAATAACTGAGGAGGACATGAATAAAAGCGTAAGCCTAATTCGATAAGCATAAAATAAACGAAATGCCTCAACAGCAGTGCATAAAAAAAGAGTGAAGTTGTTTTCTTTCGTACTGTTTCCATGAAGACGACGCAAAATTTCCAAACTTGATATGCCTATTCACAAGTAACCAAGTATAATATTATCAGCCCTTCCCCATAACAACTGTGTCATAGTATTTTTTTTTTAACCATACATAAGACAACATGTAATAAAATATATATTAAAGTGGGCAAGAGTATGTGAATAAATTTTTAGCGGGAGCAAAAAATATTGACAGAAACTCACCTCTTCAAACAATTCTTTCTCCATGTTACCACATCGCAAAGTGCCATCATAGCTGGAACTTATCAATTTGCTTGCATCAAAGGGGTTAAATTTCACATTAGTAATACCTTCATAATGAGGACGGCATAAGAAAGGATCAGAGTCTGCCAACTGCAACAAAGAAAATTGAATTGGAAAAAAGTGCAAATGGGGAGCTAAATAGGAATAAATAGTTTTATCACATCAAAGTTACAATAATCAAATGAAACATCGATTTTTTTTTATAAGAAGCAAGTGGGGTCCTAACACTACGTACTATTCTTATCAAATTTCTAAAATCCCATGACTTCAGCAAGCAAGACCCTTGCCCCAAGTAACAACATTTGGAGGGCAGCAAATTCAACCAATTTCTGGGTTTTCTTGGCTGAAACTAACTATCAAAACTTGAAAAAAGGTGAGGGCGGCAGTTTCAAGTTTTTGTCCTGTTTCACAAAAATCGTAGATTCGGCCCTAGACAAAAGTCCAGCAAAAGTTGGTATTTGTAGCCCTGATAGGTGCTGCAGGGTGTTTGTTGTTCAGCATGAGCTAGAAAATCCTTTCATTGAAAGACTGCATATGGTTTGAATTTTGCACATTATTTTGCTCAAAGCCTAAAAAAGGACCATTAAAATCCCTTTGCCTCAATCAGAGAACATTGAAGAGCAAAAAACAGACTTAAAATTCACCTGCAACAGATCACCTGTTAAAGATGGTTTTGCAATTAAATTCACCAAAAGATTTTTTTTTATTCTGACAGATATTAAAATTTAATATTAAGAAAAGAAAAATGCTTAAAAAGAACAAGAGCACAGGAGCAAATCTTTTAGACTGACTCAGAAAAATTTTTTAGCATTGATAAGTGGCATTTATTTCTACAGAAAAAAAAATGGTTGAATTTTAAAACCTAAGATCTAAAAGGCAAGAAGATATAAAGTTCATTTTCATTACATCGGCAAACAATAACAGGAATAAATGGCTTTTTTATACCTTTTATCTCGGTAAACATATTAATGTAAAAGAAGGATTTGAGTGAAGGAAAGAAAAATTTCCGAAAACATATGCATAAATAATAGATTGGAAATCTTAAATTCATGATGAAGGAGAATTTTTTTAAAAAAAAATAGCTGAGAGTACAGTAGACTTCAGCAAGGTATAATTAAATTTCATTTATATTCTTTATTCATTTGTTACTAATTCTACAGAACCATTAAATGCTTATTTCATTAATTATGGTTACTATTTCTTGTTAAAGATGTAGAAGCAGAGAAGCAATTTTTCAAACAACAAAACAATGCATATTAACACTTACTACATTCCAAAAGCCCAAGTTCCCATACTTGTCCCCCACACAGACAATAACATTCTGAGGATGAGGATGAACGTCCATGGAAGTAATCCTAGAAGGAACTACTTTGGCAATATTATCTTCACTCAACTTTAAATCCTTAAACAAAGTTCTAAAAAAAAAAAGGCATCACATCAAAAACATAAAATGTACAAAAATACAAGTCTAGCTTCCACCGTTAAAAGTTGTGAGTCTCATGTAAAACTAAATCGGTTATTTTAGTTAGCATCTTGAAAAGTATCGAGTCTCGATTATTCGCGGAATAGGGTGGCACGGGTATTACGGATAACGTAAATCGATGATAGTCCGAAACAGCGTTAAATGAAGAAGATAAAAAATGTCTTTTGCTTAATAATAATTGCATTAAACCTAAAAGTTGATATGTAGAAACAGTGACGATAGGTACAGCATAAAACATTATTTGTATTTGAGGTTCTTAAAGAAGTTTTTGGATGAAGTATATCGCACTCTTGGGTAAGAAATGCTGAGAAAAAACAAAATTTTAATTCGTGCTTTTTCGAAAAAATTAGTTAATTGTGTTTTTGCTCTACAAGAATAAAGTTAATGAAGAACTCCCCCCCCCCCCCGGATAATCTGCCCCACGGATAATCGAGAGATTACTGTATTTAACAACTTGGTCATAAATAGTATCCTATTAAGTTACCTTGCAACATTTAGAGTGATTGTATCAACATTAGACAACTTTATTTGCATAAATATAGTGACTTGGCAATGGCACAGCAGCAAACTAACGTGGTAATAAAAGCTACTTATCAAGTTTCAGTGGGGGCCAACACCTATGCAACTGACACCAAAAGGAATATAACATTTTTATTCGAATTTTCAAAACTTATATGTTTTACAGGTCTCCTGAATGTTGTCACCAATGAAGTTTGCTTGTCGAGATTTTTTGCTCTCGATATGGATCAGTTCAGAATAATCTACTATATGGAGCCCTCGTAAAAAAAACGTAGTGCTAGCAGACTAATTTACGTCACTAGCTAATTTATGTCACATATGAGCAAGTACAATTAAAAGCTTGCACCATTGTTATTACACTTTGACCACGGATGAGATGGAAAGGCTGATATCCGGTTTACCGGCTGAAATGGGTGCGCCTAATAGTTTTTAGGAAAACCAACTGTTGCAGATATGAGTTAGCCTCTTTATTCAGCAGAGACATATTGGAATGAACGAATCACTAGCATCAAATTTTAACTTTTTCTCCTGATTAAGATGGACTTGTATTTGCTGAAATTTTGCCAATTCCATCACATTCCTGGTCAAACAGTAGATAGATGCTATTATTACTTTCTTCTATTTCTTAATATATAGAAGAAAGTATTGGATTTCAAATTTCGACCAATTTGCACGTTTTGAGGCGGGTTGAGTCCATTTCGACCATTTTTAGAAAATGTCTTTTGTGTGCGTGTGTGTGAGGCTGTATGTATGTCACCAGTTTTTGTGGGCGTGATGCAGCAAAAACTACTGCAAGAAAACGAACATTTTTTTTAACATGTGCCCTCATGTAAACTGGTGCACCTGACTTTGGATAGCGAAGTAATCCAAAGGGGGTGGAGCAATCGCACATTTTCCGCGCTTGGGTGATTGCTATATCTCAGGAAGTAACTGGAAGAATCAAACGAAAATTGGTCCAAAGGTAGACCCAATCGGGTACAGGTGCTAATTCTGTCAAAATAAATCAAATCATCAAATATATTAACATAAACAAATTACTTGGTATACTGAACAGGCTTGAAATCCTCCATGGAATCAAGTAGCCGCGACGTGACGTCCTTTGAAAAACTTTCAAGTGTATCATTTAAGGCTTCATTAAAAGCTAACTGAGGTGGGATATGCTGTAAAGGAAATTAGAAATAAAATAAACCAATGTCTACAAACATACAGAAATCCATTAATAAAACTGTATATAGACTATTATTTATTTTTAAATTTATTCATTCAGATATCCTGCTTTTTAAAGGAAGAAAACCTTTTTTTTTAGATTTGTGAATTACAAAGGTGAATTTTTAGATTTTAAAAATTTAATAAAGTTATTTTTCATTAAAATCTATAGTTGGAGCAAACCTCACCTGGCAGTATACGATATGCCTAGAAAAGTGAGGTTCCGCAACATGGAAATAATTCATTTGTATATCATTCATACTACCTTTAAAAACTGCTTTTCCGTACAAAAAAATTCAAATAATTTTAGAATTGAAAAATCCGAGTTATAAATATTCAATAAAAACATAATATTTTTTGTTTTTAAGAAATAAAAATGACAAGCTTAATTTTACGTCATATTATCTTCTGACCAATAAAATTCTCAGTTCGCTTAGCAAGAATTGGGCTACTTAAACTTTACTGCAACCCTTGTATAATCTCTGAGACGAAAGAAAATTAATATTAAAACTAAATTTGTTGGCGACCATTTTACAATTTAGCATTCAAGTTTATTTCAGTATATTTATTTGACAGATTTTGTAATATTTTAAAGGAGCTTATAATGTTCTTTTATTTAGCTGGATTCTAGTTTTAATCTATTTTTTCTCATTATTTAATTGCTTCTTCTTTTGTATAGCGTATAATTCTGCATTTTAAAGGTTTATTTTAATTAATTAGCAAATTATTTTTCATTTTGATTGATTCTCAGTCTTGTTTTGTTCAATGCCTTGCTGTGTCTAAATGTTCATTAAAAAGACAAAATATCATGGCGGAAATGAATAATATGAAAAACAATCACCAAGCTTAAAAATGCTTCTCATAGCATGCCTGTAATGGTTAAAGTACAAGATTAGTGTTTATAGATTCTTATTTGTTACGTAAAAAAAAACTTTGAAATCTCATCTCATTTTGTTTATATTTGGATGTCAAAAGTCATTGAATTTGTCTTATCCGGTAAACAAACTAAAATTTTCGTGCTTCTCGTTGCATGTAATATTTCCCGAAGGTTAACAAATAATAGTTAATTATGGTAAACCAGAGGAGCAAGGCTGTGATACATTAGAAATAATGAGAAATGGTGCGATACGTAACTTAATGCTGCCAGGTTAGGTTTGCCCAACTACATAATACTTTTATCCAAGCGCTAATTCCATTCAAACATTTATTTACATTACTTTTAACAGTACTGTGCGATCGTAAAAACCACTATTCATATAGTTTAGAAAGTATAATAAAAATCTTTAAAATAATCTAATACAAAACTCATTTTGTTTTTTATTTTTTAAAGATCTACTAATGAAATTTATACCAAGCAGATTTCCTTTCTCCCTGTTACTGCTTTTTTCTACTAGGTCTAGACCTAGAAATTTTACATATTTCAGAATTAAGTAATAACCTGGTACTTACTAATCAATCCATAGATTTGTACAAAATGCATGTTCAATTTCAATTATTAAAATATTTTAATATACTGAGCTTTTACACTCATACAAAATACATGCTTAACTATGAAAACAATTTACAGCTTTTATTTTGCTTTATCTTACTGTACTCAAGAGATACTATTAGTATGTTTCAATTTTAGTATTATAAGGCGACACCTCAAATAAATTTTTGCCACCTATTTGAATAGTAAATACATTTCAATAACTACCACTTACTTTCTTTTCAACTATATTTAGCTCTGTTTTTGCCCTGTTCACAGCATTGTCAAAAAGTGCAGCTTCAGACAAATCAACATCCAATTTAGCAAGGCGCCGACTTTTACGTACAGGAGTAAAGGACGGCTTAGGTCTAAAATTGAGCATATGTATGCATAAATTTATACAATTTGAACAGATATAAAACATGCTATACACTAAAAGATATCGACCAATTTTTTTTGCCACAAAATTTCAAAAGTGAGTGCTCGGTAGCAGAAACAGCGTGCCATTGTGACGTTTGGCATCAGACCATTTCTTAGTTAGGGGGGCACCTAAAACTTAAAATAAAAACCTTAAATGAAGATTTGCACCCTGTATTCCAAGATACAACCCACAGGAAGCATGTACTTGCCGCTTTAGGATTTAAAAGAATTACTATGACAGTTCAATAAATGCAATGGTCAAATATGAAGGAGAAGCTTAATGAACTTCGAAAGCTGGTTTTAGATTCACAGCCACGAACGATATATGTTCACTGCACAGTTTACTATACAATAGAGCTGTAAAATTGCCTCTTTAGATAAATGATGCTGTCTAATTTAACTGAAAAATTTGTACATTAATTTTTAGATTCTTTTACTTTGAAAACCTTATGTCACATATTACTGGTTTATGTAAATCATACACACCAGAACATATATATCAAATAGCATTTTCAAGCAGTAGCGAAACCTAGAGACAGGTTCTCCCAGAATGTTGAGTTGAATGTTTCAAAAAGAGAGATTCTTTATATTATTGAAACGAAGAAAATAAAATCTTGGGAAAGTAAAGTGATTTTATTAAAAAGTAAAAACCCAATAATGTTGGCGTATAAGCTTATATTATTTAAAAAAGAAATCTTTAAATTATTTAAATTTTCAATAGTTGGCCACATTTATTTGTCGGCTAATTGCTCTTCCTACTTTTAAGATTTTTCAAAATATAATCTTTTTAAGGCCCCTTATATTTTTCACAGTGAATAAGGAATTATTAAGCAATTCAGGAACCATGTAACATAAAGGGCGAGGACTGCTGATGGTCTTTGAAAAAGGTGAGAAAGGTGACAAATTTTAAAACAAAGGTGACTAAAAGGTGACAAAAAAGTAACTAAAAGGTGACCAAAAGTAATTTGTTAAGAAATGAAAAAGCAGAAAACGATTATCCTTTTTTTTCTGATTTTTACCAAAAGTAACCTACATATACTATTTCAAAAGACTTAGATTCTGAACATGAATATGATAGAGATGAGGAAGTAACAAAATAAACTATTTTAGGACATATTTTCAAAAAACTTTCAATATAAACTCTATGTTATGCAGGGGTGAGTTCATAAAAAAATACCTGAAAGTTTTAAAGAGAAAATGTGTATGTGTGTGAGGGATGGGGACAGTTAAAAAAAAAAAAAAAAAACCTATTAATTAAGCACACCTAATTTTATAACCATACATATCTAATAATTAATTTCCTTTCATAAACCAACACTTTTCCTACATTAGAATAGTTTCAAATAGTTTTTAGTCAAAATATTGTGTATGCATTTAATTAAACTGTTAATGAACAATAAAGTTACTCTTGAGCAGGGCCGCTGTTTGAGGGGGGATACTGGACCTCTAGTACCGGGGCCCGGAGCTTTGGGGGGGCCCGTGAGGTTATGAACATGTTTTTCCTGTAATAGTGTCAATAATTTCATCCAAAAAAAAAAAAGCTGTTTTCAAAAAAAAAAAAAAAAAAACCTTGCTTTTCATTGCCAATTATCAATATGAAACATTTGCTTGTACAAACACTAATGAATGAAGCACGCTTGCGCAAAGGAAAATGCACCGTTTTCCAAAAGCTACAGAAACTTGTAAAACATAAAACTAAGTCTAAACTGTCATTGACAAATGTCTCTTGCACTTTAAAAACAAGAATCAAGTAGCCTGGGGACACTTATCTCAGACATGAAAAGTTATCCAACTTTTTCTGTATCCAGATACTGTATTTAAAAATATATTTTTACAAGAACTTCGAATTAGTTTCTAAATTTATATTAAAATTTAAAAATTCAGCTATAAGCAACTAAACAATGCAATATAACATGTGAATGCAATTTAAAACTTAATTTTGAAGTTTGTCGAACGAAACGTCAAAAATTGTGTTTTTCTGTTTTCAAACTTGTCGTTTCATGTAAAAAAAATATTAAAATCATCTGGCGATATAAATAACGGGAAAATAAAATCAGATGCACACTTTCGTAGCTAAAAAAAAAGTTTTTTCGAAATAAATTATTTTTCTCCATTTTTTTTTTATTTACAATTGCAAATGTGCTGAAACGACGGCATAAAAACATGCAATTAGAGGGGGGATGGGGGCCAGGCATTAAAATTGGTACCTATCCCCATCTCTGGTAGCGGCGGCCCTGCTCTTGAGCTGGTGTTGAACAAATTATCCCCAGAAAAAAATTTTAAGGAGAAAGCAAAACAGAATTACTGTTTGTTGAGCGAAAATATTTATAAAGTAATGAAAGTTGCATTTGTCACTGAAAATATGAAAAAGAATTGATCTAGATGCAGTACCCATAAATCTCCTAATCAGTACAATATGACCTGAGTCAAGGATTTCATATTTATTAATACTGAAGTGAAATACTGTTTAAAGATATTATGTATGTGTTAAAAAACTTAAATAATTGAAACAAAAATAAAATTCAGCCACAGATTCAGCATTTAAGTTTTTGACATCTGACACTATAAAAGAGCATGGAATTTGTTTAAAACTTTTATTTTAATGATTTAAACAAAATAAAAAAAGAAATGTTATTTGTTTGCCTTTGAACAAGGAATAGCAAGCATCGAAAATGCAAAATATGATTCTCACAGCGGACGCAAGGAAATCGCAATTTTCAAAATTAAGACGTTAAAAGTATGAAAATGGCATAGAAAAAAATTCAAATAAACTTACTTCAGATTACAATCAGAAGCTCTACGATAAACATATTATTTTTACTATTCACATAATTGAAGCAAAATAAAACTTAATCAGATCTTTAAATTTTAACTTTGACATTTTGATTTTCGTAAAAGAAACATAATTTCGCTCGAATATTTTAAATTTGTAATTTTTTAGTATAAATATATTTCATTTATTTGTCTCCTAACTAAGGATAATAAGCATCAAAAATGAGAAAAATTCGATTCGCATTTTTTTTTAACTGAAGGCATCAAAATCAAAAAAATTAAAATAATTTATTAAAGCAAAAAAACAATTAGAATGGCATCTTAAACTTATATTCGATGAATATTATTAAAAATTATCGGTATAATCATCGGAAATTCGAAAAAGCAAAAAAATCCTGATGTGGGAAGATAAAAGCATAGTTAAAAGTATTTTATTTCGGGTATTTTCGAAAATGAAAATACTAGAATCGATCATGAAAATACCGGAAATCCGATTAAATACTAGAGCACAATCACTTCTAGTTATGTTTTATGAAGTGAAGATGATGACGATGTATTTAATGAACATATTTTAATTTTTTCATATTTTTAATAGCTCATTGCAAAATCATCCGCATTCTTTTTCTTGTTTCTCTGTAAATACAAAGATGCTCACTAAAATGTATTGACAATAAAGAATGAGTGAAAATCCCATCTCTATGCAAATCACCAACCGAATTTTGTTTCACGAACAAAAAAAAAAAAAAAAAGAAAAAGAACTGCCAAGTATCCTTGGAAAATGCACACCTGTTTTTTGAAACTTTTAAACAGGTGCTTCTAAAGGCTTTGTTTTGTAAATGAGCCACAGTTGAAACATTTTTTTTAATGGTTGAAGGACAGATTTTTTTTTTTTTTTTCAAAATTCCATTTATTTTCAGGTAAGGAGAAGAATATTCATACTGTTCAAAAATTTAATTTATCAAAAATAGATTTTTCTAAAACACATTTCAAGAAAGGTTTAAAAAGGTGACAAAAATTCCAAAAGGTGACAAAAAGTGACCAAATTTTCAAAAGGTGACTAAAGGTGAGAAAGGTGACTGAGTCCTCGCCCTGAACATACAATGAGGTAGTTTATTTTCGCATATAACCAAGAGCATGAAATTTCTTTAACGGAGAAGAATTTCAATCAAATAACTTCAATAATTTTTCAAACGATATTGTAGCTACCAACAGCAATATTCTTAAAATAGATAGGTAATATATACTTTTGCTAAATGTTAAAAAATGCAATATAAAATCTTGTACTTACTTTTTATGCACTTTTCTGACAGCTTTTCTGACAGGTTTAATTTTCCGAACAGAACTACTAAAGTCTTCTTTTACCTGAAATATTGTTTAAAAAGATGGCAAATCAAAACTACAATCAAAATTAACTCATCAAGAAGATAAGTGATTCAGATTTTGGGTCTAGTTGGTAATTTCAATATTAGCGGTTATATTATTAAAGAACAGTAAACTCTCTATATTTCCAGGTAGCTTATCCGCAGTCTGTTACGTTATTTTTCTGCGATGATTAACGTAATATAGATAAGTACAGCTCTTTTAACTTAACAAGATAGAATCAATATTTAGACATTCATATTTCTTTCTTCACTCCTCCCGTCAAATGATATCAAATCTTCTAACTTCATCAAAACCAGACTTGTTAAAACCTGGTTTTATGATCAAAACTACGAACTGCTTTAGATCTATACTAGCAGAACCCTGCAGACGTTGTTCTGCCTAGATGTATATTTCGTCTCCACATGGTGTTTTGGATGTAAAAATCTATAAAGCGTTGTTGAAAATAGGCATGAAAGATTTTAAGAATTCTAAATGAAGCAAAGGGCCGCCAATTATTTTTATAAAAATTAAAAAATACTGAGCAATGAAAAACTTCACACATAATTTGATTTTAGATAGGAATTTTATTTACACATCAAGACGAAGAAGCTCTCCACAAATCGTGAAAAGAGATCTTCGTTTTGAAAATAAAATTTAGAGACACATAAAATGTATAATGTGACTGGACCATAAATAGCTCTTTTAAATTAATTAAAAAGGAGAGAGAGAGAGCATTGAATAGTAATAAAATGAAATTGACATATTTACAATAGAATGTGACTGGACCACAAATAGCTACTTTAAAGTTATAAAAAAAGCACGGTGAACAAAAATTAAGAGAAATGTACACATTTACAATTACGTTCTAAAAATGCACTGGACATTCCAAAAAAGTAGAACATCAATTGCTCCTTCAAAAAAAAAAAAAAAAAAAAAGAAGAAAAAGGAAAAAAAAAAAAACACAGTGAACAGTAATAAAGAGAAATATACATATTTACAAAAGTAGACCATCAGTTGTTCCTTTAAATTCAAAAAAAAAAAAAAAAAACAATAAAGAAAAATTAACGTATGTACAATTACGTTGTAAAAATGCACTGATCAATCCAGAAAAGTAGACCATCAATTGCTCCTTTTATTTCAAAAAAAAAAAAAGAAAAAAAAAGCACGGTGAACAATAATAAAGAAAAATGTACATATGTACAATTACATTGTAAAAATGCACTGATCAATCCAAAAAAGTAAACCATTAAATGCTCTTTTTATTTCAAAAGAAAAAAAAAACACGGTGAACAATAATAAAGAAAAATGTACATATGTACAATAACGTTGTAAAAATGCACTGATCAATCCAAAAAAGTAGACCATCAATTGCTCCTTTTATTTTAAAAAAAAGAAAAAAAAAAAGCACGGTGAACAATAATAAAGAAAAATGTACAAAAATGTATCCACAAAAGTAGACCATCAATTACTCCCTTAAGTTCAGAAAAAAAGCATGGTGAACAAAAAAAAAAAATACAGATGTACAGTTATGTTGTAAAAATGCACTGATCAATTCAAAAAAGTAGACCTCAACTGCTCCCTTAAATTAAAAAAAAAAAAAGCGGTGAACAATAATAAAGAAAAATTTACATATGAAAAATTACGCTGTAAAAATGCACTGATCAATTACTTCTTGGCAATCTGAAATCAATTTGAATATTATATTTGGCGTTAAATGTACATTAATCCGTAAGGCGTTAAAATAATTTCCAACATTGCGGTATATCATAGCAAATAGTATGGACATGAAAACGAACTATTGATTGGATGTTTGGCGAGAAAATATAGTAACATACTTTGATTGAAAACAGCAATAGGTATAAAGAACGAAATAGAGTTCGTCTGGAAAATAATGCATGACATCTAAGCCTCTACAAATCTAAAGGAGTTCCGAAATATGAAACTGAATCTCATTTGTTTTTAAAAAAAGATTAATCTGTTAATCAAATACCTTTTTTATCCTTTATACTGGAGATAGTTATTGGGAAAACTTCCATTATTGAGGGCTCTTGGCGCGATTTAAAAGATCGCCAAATTTACGGTAGCAAGCAATTAAAACTATCTGTCAGAGAGTTGAGTTGATACACTAAATACTCGATTGGATTGATGAAAGCCTTCGAAAATGGAGTTTAAAATTGAAATTACAAAGACAGAATCAGGACTAAAATTGAAACTATAAAATAACTACCAATCGGATTTTGTTGAAACTGGTCTCTAAACCTTCCCAGTACCAAAAGGAACAAACGGTGAAAATTTCAGCCAAATCTCCCGGGTAGTTTCTGAGATCTTAGGGAACACACACACATACACATATACACATTTACCAACATTCATTTTTATATACATAGACTACAAACTGATTTTTAGATCAACACTACTTGAGCTTTAAAAATGATTTTTAATATTGAAGATTAATAATAATAACAAAATTCTTACTAAAATATCAGCATAAAAGAATGAAACCTGTCATATAGTTACAGAAAAAAATAGCATAGAAAATTTATTTTTCAATATTAAATGTATTTATGCAGATTAAAGTTTAAAATAAGAGCTAGAATAATAATTCATTTTTCCTTTTTAATATTTAGCATTCATAATGATGATATTCTTATCTTAAATCTTGTGTAGATTTCATGCAATTACATGAAAAGAATGAAACCTGTCATATGGCTACAGTAAAGCATTGTATAGTGCAAAAGCAATTTAGAAATCTTAAATTATACTCATTTGTGCAAGTTAAAGCTTAAAATAAAAGCTAAGACATGAATTCATTTTTCTTTCTTAACATTTAACATTTATAATGTAATTAACACCTTAAATTCTTACGTAATGTTTAATAGTAAATTGCAGTGCTTGCGATTTTAGACAATTGCAGGTTTCAGGTTAAGAGAGTTGAGCTATGCCATATTATTTTATTGTAAAATTGCTGGACTGGGAATGGATTAGTAATGTAATGGAAATGGATTAGTAATGTAATGATTTTCTTA
>JAXGGA010018357.1:0-22253 GCA_038373865.1 Uloborus plumipes
TATATTTTTTTTCATAAGGAAAATAAAATTTCATTATTTATTTTTAGATTTTTAAATTCCCAAAATTTATGTATTTTAATATTTTTTTTTTGAAATACTATTTTAAAACAGTTGGGACTATGGGTTTGGGGAAAACAGCCAGGGGACGTGTTTTTGGCGTTTAAAATTTAATTTTAAAAAAAAAAATTAAATTTTTATCACTTCCAAAATAAAATTTGGGCCAAACCAAAAGAAATAAATGCTTAATTGTTTTAAAGCGATAAATTACTTTATTACACTTTTTTATTTTTAAAATATCATCCGGCCCACCCAAAATTACCATTTTACAGAGAATCGCCCGTATCTTAGTTTTTTTTTTAAGGGGTGAAAAATAAAAAAAAACATTGAGAACCCATCGGGAAAAGGGAAAGGTAGATAATGGAAATGGGAAAAACATGCATGTTTTTGAAATGATATATTAAAAAAAGATTATTTTAAATGTAAAAAATTTTTAAAACACTGAACAAGTTTTTGGCCAAATAGTTAGTAATAAGAACAATTATTTTTAAAACTTATCAGATTTTATTGTTTTAAAAAGGGGTTTGGTAGAAAAAAATATATGTACCGGGCATTTTTTTCAGTTTGTTCCATCAAAAACATGGGGAAACTCTCTCTCTTTCCTGTATTCTGCTCCATTGCTGGGGTTTTGATAAAACATTAGCCTTTCTTAGCAAAGAGGGCCCTTAAGGCTGTTTCTTGCCCAACGATTATTTTTTAAAACCGACGGAAAGAGCTGGTACTTGGTTTGCAGTTCCACATAGTGCTCCCTTTTCCCTATTTTTTTCCCTAGGAAAAAAATGAAATGTACAAGGATAAAAAATATCAACATTTTAAAATTTTTACTTACAACATTGCCCCCCCCCTTTTTAAACATTCAAATCATTGAGAAAAGAGGGATCAAATTTTGCCAAAAAAAAAAGGGTTTGGGGTGATAGTAAATGAAAATAAAGTAGAAAAATTTTCCCCCCTCTGTACTATAGGGGAAGGCTATAAAAAGCCAAAAATTTAAAAACTTCTCTAAAAATTTTAAATATCTCCTTGGATAAGAAGTAGAAACTGGGGTCAATCTATTTGAGACATACAGACCAGGTTGCTCACTATTTTTGATTTTTTAAAAACTTTTTGCCTGTTAATTAACTGTTATATTGGGAGCATGAAACAATGGTTTAAAAAATTTTAAACCTTCAGAATTTTTTTTTGGCAAGCACTTTTCAGTAGCTGCGGAAGCGACTTTTCGTGAAAAGAGTACTTTGTGAAGTGCTTATAACTTTTTTATTTATTAAATATATCAAAATGATTTAAAAACCACTGGATTGAGCAAAAAATGATCTAAATTTCTATTTCAGTTATTTTTCTGATAATTAGTTACAAATTTGTGTAAAATTGGCTTAAAAATAAGATTTTTTGTACGAAATTTTACATTTTTGGCATAAAAATATCAGTAGAAGGAATTAAGACTCATCCTTACTTATTTTTCCCTCGAATAGATATCTCATAGGACTATTCCCAGAAGTAGTGTGAAACATTTGAAGACAGTCTTTTTTTTTATATAATTTGTCAAACTTGGCATTTTGGAGAAAAAATGCTAACTTTAAGATTTAATATCTGAAAAGGGACTGAATGAAAATCTACAAAAATTTAACTGGATAACCTTCTTATAGCAGTAAATATGTAGCAAAATTGTTATGAGTGATATTCTTCTAGTTTTAGAGATATGGAGCCACGAAGTTGACTGAAAAATTTCATTTATTTTGACGCCAAAAAATCATCACATAAATCAAAATTAATTATTCTCGTAATATTAGATGAGTTTTTTTGTGGTATAAACTAACCCTTTTACCAAAACATATAATATTTTAATTTATTTTCCATTTACAGAAAGAAATAATTTAGATATTATGCTTTTATAAATGCATTTTTTTCTACGAGTTAGTCATAAAAACATGATTTTCCTAAAGCGGTGTTTATGCATCTAGTGAGCAAAACACAATTATAGTTTTAATCTAACCTACAACTCTTCATTCATTTCTAAAAGTTTAAAACGTTAAAACCCCCCTACAGCACCAAAAAGTCGCTAAAAATCCGAAATTAAGCTCTAGATCCTGCCATTTTCCGTGAGACTGTGTCTGTATAACAGCAAAAAATGGCGGACGTATTTTTGCGGAAAAGGGTAGGATCTAGATCAGTGTTTCCCAACCTTTTCAAGCTCATCACCCCTTTCAAGATGCTGACTGACACCTATCGCCCCACCCCTCCTTCTTTTTTTCTTTCCACAGAAAAAACCATAATACCCATCGCCCCTTAAGAATTTACCGCTCCTTTAGGTACTTATATTTTAAAAAAAAAGATGTTCACTTGCTCCAAATTATGGTTTTTTCGAGGAAGAAAAAAGAAGGGGGGGGGGCGATAGGTGTCAGTCGACATCTTGAAGGGGTGATGAGCTTGAAAAGGTTGGGAAACACTGATCTAGATCCTACCCTTTTCCGCAAAAATACGTCCGCCATTTTTTGCTGTTATACAGACACAGTCTCACGGAAAATGGCAGGATCTAGAGCTTAATTTCGGATTTTTAGCGACTTTTTGGTGCTGTAGGGGGGTTTTAACGTTTTAAACTTTTAGAAATGAATGAAGAGTTGTAGGTTAGATTAAAACTATAATTGTGTTTTGCTCACTAGATGCATAAACACCGCTTTAGGAAAATCATGTTTTTATGACTAACTCGTAGAAAAAAATGCATTTATAAAAGCATAATATCTAAATTATTTCTTTCTGTAAATGGAAAATAAATTAAAATATTATATGTTTTGGTAAAAGGGTTAGTTTATACCACAAAAAAACTCATCTAATATTACGAGAATAATTAATTTTGATTTATGTGATGATTTTTTGGCGTCAAAATAAATGAAATTTTTCAGTCAACTTCGCGGCTCCATATCTCTAAAACTAGAACGATATCACTCATAACAATTTTGCTACATATTTACTACTATAAGAAGGTTATCCAGTTAAATTTTTGTAGATTTTCATTCAGTCCCTTTTCAGATATTAAATCTCAAAGTTAGCATTTTTTCTCCAAAATGCCAAGTTTGACAAATTATATAAAAAAAAAGACTGTCTTCAAATGTTTCACACTACTTCTGGGAATAGTCCTATGAGATATCTATTCAAGGGAAAAATAAGTAAGGGTGAGTCTTAATTCCTTCTACTAATATTTTTATGCCAAAAATGTAAAATTTCACACAAAAAATCTTATTTTTAAGCCAATTTTACACAAATTTGTTACTAATTATCAGAAAAATAACTGGTATAGAAATTTAGATCATTTTTTGCTCAATCAAGTGGTTTTTAAATCATTTTGATATATTTATAAATAAAAAAGTTATAAGCATCTTCACAAAGTACTCTTTTCACGAAAAGTCGCTTCCGCAGCTACTGAAAAGTGCTTGCCAAAAAAAATTCTGAAGGTTTAAAATTTCTTAAACCATTGTTTCATGCTCCCAATATAACAGTTAATTAACAGGCAAAAAGTTTTAAAAATCAAAAATAGTGAGCAACAATGTTTAGTTTTCCTGTATGATTTCGCATGGATTGACCCACTCTTGATATTTTTAAAGAAAAACCTCAGATTTAAAAGTCAATACATAAATTGTTAACTTGATTGCATAAATAGGAAAAAGATGGGGTAGGGTATAATTTTTGAACAGAAATGTTATTAATTAGAGCATTTCATATACTAATCCACAATAAATTGACAAATACTTTTGACTAAATAGGAGAGATTACATTGGATCTTGTCTCAAAAATTTCAAAAGGGAACATTATAAAATTTTAATTCAAACAATAAACACAAACTATTTGAGCAGGAAAGGTGATGTCCCAAAATGATGTCATTTTTTTTCAGCATTTTTGACCCCTTTCATCTATTAACAAATTTTATGAAATATGTGGGAAGAAATTTTTGGTCCCCTTTATCAGAAACTCACAATTTCACTACCCCCTCTTTTTTTACAACCTATAACATCATTTTTAGATTACCTTCAAAAGGAAAAACCAATATAACATAAAAATAATATTTTATTGTTGAAACCTGACTCATTCTCAACTTCAAAATTATGGGCAGCATTGTGCTTAAATTCGAAAATTATTCTTCTAATATGTAAATTCAAAGAGAACTTTAGATGACTTTGCTAGTATGCAGTAAAGCAACATGAAACAATTTTATAATAATAAATAAATACATTAAATCAATGATGGGGGCGTCATATTGTTTGAGGGGATACGACTTTGCCCTTATGGGTTACCCTTTGTTATTTTTAAAAGTTTAATATATCCTTCCACAGCAAAAAATTTTTAGTTACTAGCAGGCCCATCATTTGGGAGGTCAGGAGGAGGATCAATTGTCTTCCTCGATTTAAAAACAATATCTTTATTTTTGCTGCTTTTGTATTTACATTGCATAGCTAAATCATTTTCTCTCCCCCACCGCCACCTCCCTAAAACATCTGAGAACAGGCCATTCTAGATGAAATTTAATTTGAAATCACATTGTATATTTTTCATTGAAATTTGTTTCACATCACAGCATGAAATATTTTGTTGTTATTATGGTTTATTATTTATTCTAATTGTTGAAAAACATGTACCAATTTGAATTAATAGTTTGTCTCATTCATACATAGATTTAAGAGTTATAAAAATATTTTAATGATACTTAATCTTATTATTATAACTAAAAAACATTACAAAAACATTGAAATAATATAATTCAAACACAACTTACTTGTAAATAGTCGGCAGCGAGACAGTTGTTATTTGCGGATTTTTCTTTTATTTCCTCAGAAAACTGCATTTTTGCAATTTTTTCATCTTCTGGAGGATGATTGTGGCCATTTGTTAAGGTACATCGTTGATTGTTATATTCCATACTTAACTTCCATCCGCAATTATCTTTTTTTCTTCTCGTGCAGTACCAGAGTTATTCTGATTTTTTCTTTGCAGGTTGTATAAGTAATTTTGATAATTTAAGATGTCTCCTCCGCGTTGCGATTTCAAAAATAACAGTTGCTACGCCATTATGCTCTTAACTTCTAAACAGCACGCTAAAAAAAAGTACGCTGGGCAACGCTCAAGCAAGAGCAAGAGCAAAAAGATTAAAAAAAAGCCACCCCCTTGCATGAATTTGTTTTTCTAAATTTCCTCGCTAACCCACCATCTGACTGTCAACCCGTCCCAGGTCAGGAGAAGCGAACTTGGAATTTCGCACCATCTCTAAGAAAGCTGTCCCCCGTACTGAACAAAAGAATGAAGCACTAATCCACCACAGGGAGCACCGCCCCTTTCGTTCGAGATGGGAATCGTGAGAGTTAGGAAGAAACCCAACTCCTGATACTGCTTTACGGTAATTCCACCAATGAGTGGCCCATAGAATGTTTTCTTTTCAACTCTGTGTGGGTGTTGCAGGTTTTTTTTGAGACATATTCCAGTTCAATGTGTCTGTAAGTCATGTGTTGAAGAGGACGATAAGATAATTTTAATACTTTTTAATTGCCCTAAAAATTTTTCAAAATCAAAACAACTAAAAAAGGGCCAATCCTTTTCACATCTTTCGTTATATTGGGTGTACAACTTAAAAATGTGTGTTTTTTTGCTAACAAAACTCATTTATTTGAATGATAAAATGAATTCATACCTTATTCAAAGTACTGTCCATCGCTAGCCACTACTTTTCTCCATCTCTCTGGTAATTTGTGGATTCCATTGCGGAAGAAGCGTTCATCTTTTGAAGCAAGGTATGAATCGAGCCAATTTTCGATATCCTGTATTGATGTGAAGCGTATGTCAAACAAAGCGTTCTGCATCCATAGAAACAAATGATAGTCCGAAGGAGCAAGATCTGTGCTATAAGGCGGGTGAGCCAAAATTTCCCATCCGCTATTTTCCAACCAGATCTTAACCTGAGCAGCAACATGTGGCCTAGCGTTGTCATGGTGAAAGATTATGGACTCGTGTCTGGTCGCATATTCTGGACGTTTTTCAGATATAGCTTGCTTTAAACGGGTCAGTTATTGCCTGTAGAAATCTCCCGTGATTGTTTGACCAGGATTTAGCAGTTCGTAGTGTATCACACCCTTCTGATCCCACCGAATACAGAGCATTACATTAGCAGCATAGGTATTGGGCTTCGGCATTGATGTTCCCGGCTGGCCGGGCTTTACGTACGATTTTTTGCGTTTTGGGTTGTCGTAGTGAATCCATTTTTCATCTCCAGTAATGATTTGATGTCAAAAAAGATTTATTTTTGTACCGTTCAAGCAACATTTCGGACATGCAATATCTTCGTTCGATATCTCTAGGTTTCAATTCGTATGGGACAAAATATCCTTGCTTTTGGATATATCCCGCGGTTTTAAGTAGTTTCGAAATAGCTTGTTGAGTAACTTCAAGTAACTCTGCGAGCTCTTTTTGTGTTTGACACGAATCTTGATCGAGTAAAGTCTCCAATTCTTCATCTTCAAACTTTTTTGGTTTTCTAGAACGCTCTTTGTCTTCAACACTAAAATCACCACTTTGAAATCGTTTAAACCATTTTCTGCAAGATTTTTCAGATTGTGCATATTCCCCATAAACTCCCACAAGCATTCGGTGTGCTTCAACAGCACTTTTCCTCCAATTGAAATAAGAAATCAAAACTTCCCGCAAAACTTGGTGCTTATTTGGAACGAAACTCCACATTTTCAACTCAGTAAAAATTAAACTTGTAGTGCAACACTCAAACAATATAAACAATATTTGGTTGACAGATGTTCAAACAGCAAAAAACAGCTGTCGCCATCAACCAATTAGAGCACCGAGCGCCACCTTTTTAAAACAGACCTTTTTAAGTTGTACACCCAATGTGTAACAAATTATGTACATTGTATGAAAGAAATTCTTGGCCATAAATGTTCGTGCAATGACTCACAAAACTTTATAACATGTTTTCTGCTAATGAAATATCCAGATTTGGATGAATGAGAATGTGGATGGCCGCATGCCCAGGTAGCACAAATAACCTTTAAACGTTTTATAAACGTTTTTAAGCGGTTGTTACAACGTTAATAACCATTTTACAACCTTTAAAAAACGAAGTGTGCTACTTGGGTGCAAAAACAGGAAATTTTGGTAAACGGCCAAGTAAATTGTGTTTAGTAATACAACTGGGCCTGTATAAATTAGAAATAGACTTAAACTCTGTAGCTTTCCACCTTTTGATCTCACTTAAACTTCGTGGCTTTCTGTTAAATTCTCTTGGTATATACCCAAGTAGAACACATTCGTTGTTTAAACGTTATTTAAACGCTGTAAAAACGTTGGCAATCCGTTGAAACAACGTTAGTATCAAACGTGTTTTCAACGCTATTAGGTCTCGTTGATTATGCTGTTTTTTAACCAAATCTTTCAACTTTAAAATAACGTTAGTACTTTCCGTTGAAACGACGTTGATATCAAACGTGTTACCAACGTTACTATGTCTCGTCGTTTATGCTGATTTTCAACCTTTTTTCAACGTTGAAAGAACGGTAAAGCCTACCGTTGAAATGACGTTTGTATCAAACGTGTTTTCAACGCTAATATGTCTTATTGTTTATGCTATTTTTCAACCTTTTTTTTTTTTTGACTTTGAAAAATCGTTAATACCTTCCGTTGTAATACGCTAGTATCAATCGTTTTTTTAATGCTAATATATTTCGTTGCTTATGATTTTTTTTTAACTTTAAAAATTATTAACGCTTTCCGTCGAAACGTTACTATCAAGTGTGTTTTTAACGCTAATATGTGTTGTAGCTTTGCTATTTTTCAACTATTTTTTTAATCTTTGAAAGTTCGTTGTAACAAACATGAAATTTTTCATGCACATCAGAAAATTTTGTTTTTATGTTCTTCTATTAAACAAAGGATTAAATATGAAACCTTTGCTCTAGGAATACTTCATGCACATGTATCTACTCCACAAATGGACAAAAAATGTCGCAAAAAAAGGAAGGAAGAAGAAAGAAAAAGATACACACAAAACTCGACAGCAAGTAAAAGAAAATTAACAAATTTATTGCTAACATGTGAAATGAGTAAAATTTAAATAAAACATTACAATAATATACATTATGTTATATGCAATTTTTTCTTTTTGACATTAAGTTTCAAAAAATAAAAGAATTACAGTTGAACACAGTGCAAGATAAGCCTTTTGCAATGAAAACGAATTTCAAGATTAGAGAATTATGAATTAAACAAGATAAAAGACTGAAACTAAATTGTTTCATAAATCAACTGCTTGACAAAATTAGACATTAAAAATTTCATTTTTAGACAAGTAAGAGAACTAATTTGGTGAATTTTAAATTTGAGCATACATAAATTTAAGAAAACAAATATTTAATAGACTCGAAAATCCGCAAATAAAAGCACATCAGTCATATATTACAATGCAATACAATATCAAAATCTAACCAAATCAATCAATTACTTCAGTCGAGTTCAAGCTCTCTTAAAAAATGTTTCACCAATGATAAGACTTAAATTCAACCAAACAATATTTAGCAGAAGATTAAGTAAGCATGTGCAAAATGCAGCGAAACACAAAATAAATAAATATTAAATGACAAAATTGTAATGCAATATATTCTTTAGGAAACATTCATATTTGATCTTTCTTTGAGTTTTGCATATTTGAGGAATATTTTAATGTTCTCTTCGATATCCTTATCTTCTGCGCTGCGTTTTTGCAGCATCGATTCTGTCCTACTGCATAAGTAAAGCAGAAAAGAGTGAACTTATCGTATGATTATTAGAAATATAAAACCATTATTATCTCTATATTGCCAACCAAGTTCTAACTTTTTTTTTGTGTGACAGCATACTTATCTCAAAAGAGGATTTTGATTTCGTCTAAGCTTCCCTCTCGGCTTATAGTATGATTATTAGAAATATAACCATTAATATCTCTACATTGCCCCAACCAAGTTATGACCCTTTTTATGACTTTATACTTATGTGAGAAGAAGATTGTTTTGATTTTATTGGTGTTAATTAGTTTTCTTATGAAACATTATTTATATATTATGTCCATGATTTGCGTCTAAAGTTATGGCTAGTTTCGTAATTTTGTTCCAATTATTTTGCGAATGAAAATACACGGTCCCCTACCTAGCAATACGGCAGAGAACTTGTCCCCTGTCAAGATTTACCAGAAAAACACACATTTCATTTGGCCCTCTTTTGAACCAAAGTAATAGATTCATTTCCTAAGAAATATTATTATAATTACACGAACATGTCAATGTCGAAAAAAAAAAAAAAAAAAAAAAAAAACATGCCCGTATAGATTCTGTTCGGAAAATTTCGATAACAGAGAATCGCCCTTAAAGCAAATGTTTTTGCTATGATGTTACTGAATAAATTTCTGCTGCATGTAAGCCGCAGTGAAGCATAACATGCCTACAATTCCTCTCAGAACAGGAAAGCTAATTCAATGAGGTGGTGATAACCAATTGTTCTAACATTATTCGAATTCGGAAAGAACATTCACACTGTTTCGCGCATTCCATCACGAGCATGCAAAATGGCTCATCTGCAGACTGGCCTCCGACCAAGCGATTGCAGTTTAATCTCTTTCATCGATGTTCCCAAAATTAAACCTCACATAGAACAATTTGGGCGTGCAGTGTTAGTTTTCTTTTTCTTTTAAGTGGCAGCTGCCTGTGTGTTGTTTTGCCGCGATAATTACGTATCCCTTTCGATACAGATTGCAGCAGCTGTCTTCGGCCCTATGACTGGCGCTGGGGATAAATTTGGGAAGCGAGATAGAGCTGCTATTTTGGGATTCGAACGTTCTTGCGGTGTTTGCATTGTTCTTGAAGGAGAGGGGGGGGGGTGGACTGCTACGTTTGGCATCTTATCACTCTCGATGGAACACGATGCTAAAAGAGAAGAACGCTTGCAGAGGAAAAAGAATAGTTTTAATAAAAGCTCTTACTTAGAGTAATCGCATAGATATTCGAATACACTTATCAGTTATTTTTCTTCAATGCTATTAGGGTGATTCTACGCTATTTGAATTTAGACGGCCAATGGAAAAACTTCATGTAAAACTGATTTTATTATTGTTTTTGTATGCTTAAGCATTACAGACCATTATCTTTTATATGGACCACCCAATTAGTTCACTACAATTATTTTATTTTATCATTTATAGCTGAAAATAGTCATAAATGTATACTACCCTGGCCTGTCCAAATACTAGTTTTTATACAAACATGTTTGACGCTCAATTTTTGCTAACTTGGCATAATGTTTTTTGCCATAGTCATACACTTACATTAACAGAGAAACATATTTCATCAATAAACATTGAAAAAATATTTATTATTATTTTTAAAAAATACAATTTTCAACGGGCCATAACAACAGTGTCACCTCCACCTGGCGAACTTCAAAGACTGAAATTTCGCATAAAAAATGCATAAGGATGACGTTGATTGCGAATAACCAGTGTAATACTAAGTAAAGTTAAAAACAAGCTACGTGGTTTAAAAAAAATCGAATATTATTGCATCGGTTCTTGTTGAAAGTGCCTCAAAGCTTACTGGGCCAGTCGCTGTAGTATTTCCCCTGGTAAGTATAACTTTTTATATTTCATCGTTACATAAGTGCGCGTATGTATAATGTAATGCTCATTGTGTGCAGACATCACGGTTTACGTGAAGTTCTGGTAAGAAGAACACGTGATGTTGTTTTTATAGGTAATGTGTGATTTTGTCACTTCTCTGGCGTCACTCCCCTGACAGTTTTGTTCCAAAAAAGGGTAAATATACATTAAAACTGTGTTATAAGCATAATTAATTTCATTTTTAATCTTAATTGCCCCTGTGAAAGTAATTTGAATGAATGTAAATAATGCGGGAAGTGTTTTTATTTGGGATCTGCGGTGCGACTTGTATGCAACATGTCGTGTTTTCAAGATTGATTTTTTTTTATTTTATTACAACGCGAAATTTTTTTTTGAATACAGGTCTTATAGAAAT
Source organism: Uloborus plumipes (assembly GCA_038373865.1). NCBI lineage: Eukaryota > Metazoa > Arthropoda > Arachnida > Araneae > Uloboridae > Uloborus > Uloborus plumipes. The sequence continues at coordinate 11,100 of JAXGGA010018357.1, forward strand.
GAGTCCATACTCTGATTTTATACCGAAAAATAAGTGAAATAATAGTAAATCAAACCAGAATTTAGCTAATAGTGTCACTCCCCTGGCAACGCATTTTCCCCTGGTATCGATAAACCCCCCAAAAATTTAAATTTCGTCTGACCCTTACCACTACAATCATAAAAATAGCGGCTACTAGTGATATAATGAGTGTGAAATTAAACAGATTATTTTTTCTTTGGGGACACAAAAAACGCATTGATCGTAGAATCACCCATTAATTAGTCGGATCTAGTAATTTAATTTGTAAATATATTCTGTCGTGTAACAGTCTTATTTTGTGTTTTTTATATTATTACAAATCTTAATTTCTTAAATCTGATATATTAACGTTATAGCCCGTCAAGAATTTTCTTCCTTGTTTAAAAGATAAAGTATTTTTGCTATTTAATCCTTAAAATTTTATTGCTATGTACTTAATGACTTTCGCAATCGGAAACTTTGTTTTTCTTAATTTTCATCAGGAATCATTTGTTCAAAAATATCTGTAAAAATCGGAAAATGTAATCTGAAGTTAATGCTATTGCGGATGTCCGAAATATTTTAATTACGAGAATCAGTGAAAAGTTTCATTCGCCATACTTGTTCATAATCCTTTCTAGCTGCAGTAAAATTTAACCAACCATAAGAAGTTAAACGTTTGCCGTTATGCGGAAACTATGAAGGAAAAAATGGGGAGGGGGAGAAAGAATTTTTTTAATCAGCAAATTTGCAAAAATACTGTAAACACGCATTTTGCTTTGACGAATACCCTCTTTTCAATAGAGAAAAGCTTTGAGCGGATGCTAAACAGTAGTATAGAAAGCAAAAAGTTCAAAATTATTTTTCTGAAACAATGAAGTTGTTTATTAATGTAAGCTTTTGTTCTTAAAGTTTTTGACTATCACGTGAATTTATTGTTTGTCTCCTTGTCTTCGTTTTTGTTTCGTCTTGTGTTTTTATTCATTGTTTTATCATTCAAAATTATCTTATGGGTCATTCCACGGTGACTGACGTTACAGTTTGTCTCTATTTTTAAATTAAAAATTCAGTACTGACTTGAAATTAATTTTTTCCCCCTGAATTTGAACTAAAATGTAATTACAGAGTATACTAAAAGTCTTTTCATAATTCATTAGGTATGAGGAAATTTTTTTTCAGAAATTATGGGGAATCAAACATATGTGACTGATGTTACACAAAAGCGACATCACTAAAATTGACTTTTTTTCAATTTGAAATCCTCTTCAAACTAATAGCGTGAAACATAAAAAATAAAATTCCCATAAAAATAGAGATTTCAGACTTTATGAAAATACTTTTCTTGATGGAATAAACTGAAAAACTGATAGCACAGAAAATATGTAATAGGTGTGACTGATGTAACAAAGATTTCGTGACTGACGTTACGATAACAAAACATTGCTACAATAATAAATAATGTCTTTCTAATTATTAACAAAGCATATATTTTGCCCAAAATTGAAGTTAAATTATAAGAAATAAAGAATGGCAACAAAATCTTAATTACACTAATTAAGTTTTACACATTAATTTTTAATGAATTGTCCTCTTGAAATAACTTCTTCTGGGGAGGGCTAATTTTTTTAATTACTTTTTCTTTCGAATAATAAATTTCATTCACATTGTTAGGCCATTTATAAATATTTTACTGCTCAAAACTTGACATTAACTGGCTACTTATATTTTTGAATGGCACTAACTTCACCTCATAGAATTGACCATCATGTTTCACAAGAATCCTCTCTCCTGCTGCAGCCTTCAATTTCGGAACACATTTTGCTAAATTAGACTTCAAAAAACTGTTTTGAACTTTTGGTGATTCAGAAAATCACTGCCAAAAAAGTGTTGCTGCTAATTACCTGCTCCAGCTTCTGATTTATTTAAAAAATATTACTCAAATATAACTATTAATAATATAGCTTCAAACTCGGGGGGTAAAGCTAAAATATTTTCACATTTCTTGAAGTGTAGTATGTAAAAACTTTTTTGCACAAAAAAAGATATACATACAATCGATCGTGATTTGGATTTTCTTCACTAATATTGAAGTTCTCCGAATCTTTAGGAAAATAATGTGGAGCTATTTCTAAATCTGGTGTAGGCTATTATGAAGCTTTTGTGGTAATTTCACAGGAAAATATTGTACTGTAATTTGCTACATCAAAAACATATGTTTCAATTCCGCAAATTTGCTTTCTCATTTCTATACATTGTTTCACAAATAAATTCATCTGCTTCTAGGAGTATTGCAGAAGTTTTTTAGCGTCTTATCTCTTCAGAATTATCATTTTTCCAAGCAGTTTTGATATCTTTCCAGCCTGGTGCACGTCTCCTAAGATCATATAGGGTCCAAAATTACTTAACCATGTTCTGTTTTCATTGACAAACACTTTAATTTAACTGCCATACACGGAGAGTTAGGAGTACTTGTTTGTCCAGTTTCAATTAAAAAAGAAAAAAAGGGCAGGTGCTATTTAAAACCGGGCTCTTTTGTGTTCTACATTTTCTTGTATTTCTTTTCCTATTTTTTTTTTAACTTGATTCTAAACTTACTTTGAACTTAGCTAGATAATCACTTTACAAAAATTTATTTTTTCTCTTTTTTTCTCTGCTCATTTTATCATACACTGTTTTTGATTTACTAAACTTCGTATTTTCCGTCATTTTAAATTTCTCTCACCTAATATGTTGCCTTTTTGCAGCAGTTAGTGCCATTTGTATAGTTTATTTAAAGCATCTTAGTGAAAAGAGAAATGTGACTGATGTTACTGTGACTGATGTTACACATTTTAAGCAAGTTTTAAATATATTAATTCAACTACTTTTAAATATTTAAGTAAAGAATATTAAAGATATCATCCTAAATGAAGAGAATATGACTTGTTGTAATCTTGGGTTTAGTTTTGTTTAAGTAAAACAAACTTTTATACTATTTTGTGACTGACGTTACATGAATGTGAGGACTAATTTATAAAAATTGTTTATAAAATAATTATAACAGTTTGAAGCTTCTTTGTTGGCGTAATCTCTTCATTCATAAACTAAATTTCAATAAAAAATAAAACTGTAGACATACCAGTTAATTTCATAAGTAAAAAAACTGATGAACTTTCAATAGCTCGAAAACAAGAAAACATGTGCACAAAATGGTATTGTCAAAACTTACAAGAAATAAGTTTATAGCCTTTTTAAGGTTATTTTATAAAAATTCATTCTTTTTCACATCATATGAAATCAAAAAACTATTGGTTCATTGAAATTTTTTTTCATGTGTGATGTCTCCAGTTTCTTGGAATTGCCCTTATGTTCATTGTTTCGCATGAAATACTGAATTTGTTCGGTATTTAAAAAGAAACTTTTTCAACACACCACAATACTCCCCTCTGAGTCTCGAACAGTTCAGGGAGAGACGAACCTGTCAGGGAAGCGAACCTTTCTTCCGGAGCATGTAGCACAGCTGCAGGATTCGAACTTGAAGTTCCATCACACACATCGCTGCTTGAAATGAACAACAGCATATCCGCAAAACACGACTTTTCAGGAGAGCGTTTCAAAGTTTTTGCAGTAAAACGGCATTTTGAAGTAAAATGGTATTAAGGGTACTTATGTCGAATCAACTTACATAGACATAGATGATAGACACTCCAAGCACTTATTCAGAACTGACACAATGGCGGCTGTGTCGTTGTTTACTGGGAAAAGCGCGCCAAAATAATAACTATGCACAACGATATTAACGATTGCTGCGTGATATTTTGAAACTAGAGATATGCCGATAATACCACAAGAAAGAGTAAAAAAAAAAACAGAATTTTTTGATGTAATAAAAAAAATCGATTTTTGCAGATATGCCGTTGTTCATTTCAAGCAGCGATATCTGGATTGAAAATGTAGGCTGGCTTCAATCTGTCTATCGACACAGTTTTACCTACACCCTTCACTTGAATCACAGCTTCAGGGAAAGGGAAATTTACCGCTGCTACGGTCGAAAGAGTCATTACCTCCGAAATTTTATCAGCCATCAAGGCTAACTACGCTGATCTTTCTGATCTAATAGCAAGAATAGCCTGCATATTTGAAGGCAGGTGACTTAACCACAAATTCTTCAAAAAATTATCTATTTTACATTTATACTTTTATTGATGATAAATATTTTTAAATAAACCATCGCTTGGCGCAGTATAGCCCATGAGGGCTCTTGTGCCACAAAACACAAATCAACCAACCAACCAATCAAAAAACTATCGTCTAGAGTCTAGATTATAGTTACTTAATCCCCGCATATCATGCAAAAGCTGTAAAGGTTTTTTATCCCCAAGTGTTAAGTCTTGCAGTTATATTTTAATTTTCTTATTCTCAGAATGTTCAAATTGTTCAATTAACTTTTCCTTCAAAATACTGTATGGATTTTCTTTCGGCAGTGAAAAGACAATTTCAGAAACATATTTCTACAAACGCCGTATTAAAAATAGTTTTACAGTTCTCTTTTGTTGGATCCCTGGTTCATGCTGGGATTGCAGGAAATGAGGCAGCTGATGCTGCAGCCAAAGCAGCAAGCATCCACGTTGAGTACAGTGTTCCTTTCGAGATTATAAAAAACGCTATCTATGACTGCCTGACCACCCACTTGCTAAAAATGATGTTTTGAAGTGAGCTGGCAGCAGTGAGTGGAGTAGCGAAATGCAAAATAAAACTATACTCCATCCAGCCCTCGATAAAAGGTTTTTAAACACAGAACAAGATGGAGGGGATCAAGGTTTTTAAAACACAGAACAAGAGGGAGGGACCTTCCAAACTTCAACTCGCTAAAAAATGCTGTTAACAGTAACGATACAATCAGGATCATGATTTAGAAGAGTAATCAGCTTTTTTTTTTTTCCCTAACGTATATCAAAAAAGACAAACAGCAATGAAGAAGGCTGACAAAGATTGACGTGTTCTGAAGTGCACAAATATACGTTCATCTCTGTCGTGCTCTTCTCCAAACAAAGAGCCGCGCCAGACATGATTAAATGAGACTTTGTTTTATTCTGACCCACAGCTCACTTCTTAACGAAAAATGCTTGAGCTAAGGAAAATAATCGGCGTAATACATCATATGGCTCGACGCTCTAGAATTAATAGTGGTTTCTGGAAAACGCAGCTGTTGAAACTCAATCAACGTTTATCCTCTGCACATTAACCTCCCCCCCCATTGGGGTGATTTATTTATAGATGGGGAAATCAACATGAAAGCAAATTGGTCGCAATCCAATTCCTGAAAAAGTTAATTAAATCCAATTTACTAGGAGTAAGTAGAATTGGACTACATTTGTGCGTTTTTAATGGGTTATCGGCATACAATAAACTGTATCATTTCCTAAATTTGGTGACATGCTATGCAGTATAACCAGTCTTAAACGAAAGGTTTCAAGTCATCAAAGATCATCAGAAGAGAACTAGTTTGGCAATTCATGATGTCGGATGTAAAAAATGAAGACAAATTTCTCAGTTTAAATCCATTTACCAAACGTATAATTAATAGAAAAATACCTTTGTGCGATTGAAGTAAAGCATATTGCAGTTTTAAAATTAAATTATTATGAATAAAATTAATAAGGGCACGTTTTCACCTTGGTGTCGGACGTAAATTGTTGCTCTTAAATATAAATATGTCAACGATTATAGTTATAAATATGTAAATAAGCTCAACTTTTATTCAGACGTCACATAGATTATTTTTTACTTATAATCGATGCGGACTTAACATTACATTTTACTTTATAAGTACGTAATTGATTTTTTAATTCAAAACTGGTAGGGTCACCTGGGGTAATTCTTGGTCAAAAAGCATTAACATCCAATTATCACAAAATCTATCTAAGTTAGAGTTACAAATTTTGGTATGGAGGAAGCACATTGGGATGTTCATCGAATAAAATATTCATGTTATCAACAATACATAATGAACTTGAGTAATTGTCGTTAATTAGTGACCAGGAATTACCCCAGAGATGGGGTAATTCCTGGCCACTTACGGGGCAATTATTGGTCACTCAAATGATTGATGCAAAGACATACATTTTGTAAGCACATTATTAATACAAGTTATTAAACTAATTAGATAAAGAATTTATTTATATATATAGCTAATTAAACACTGTATTTAGTTTTTTTAAGGAAGAATGCAATTGTTTTCAACATAATAGCTTTACTTAATAAAACTTAGCCAAAATACTTTTTATACACTTTGTATGCAATAGCTACAGCTTTTATATCTGTTGTGAATGAATCTTCACCTACCAAATAAATAGGTCCATAAAAAATATGGTGCACATGCACCATACACACTGAGCACATGCTTCTGTCTGTTATGAACAGGTTAAGGTGAACAGTTAAGTGAATAGTACAATGCAGTTACAATTAAGCATTTTTCTTAGTATAATTAAGAATAATTATTAGAACTTATGAAATAATTGGATGAAATTTAACAAAGAAAAATTCAGTATATTGTATACTTATCATTAACAGATAAGAATGTTTCATTGCGGTTACAGTTAACTTTGCAGTTAAGGCTCACAGAGTTACATATAGTTTAAATCAATAACATATGTCAATAATAGGTGAAATAATAATCCATAAATATTAAAAAAAGGACTGACCAGGAATTACCCCACTGACCAAGAATTACCCCAGTAGCCAGGGGCATTATTTGGAGCCTTCCTGCAAATTATTCAAAACAATAATGGTAAATCCAAAACTATTTTTCAGTAACTGACATGGTACCTAATTCAACCAAAAAAACGAAAAAGAAAAATATTCAGAAGTTTGAGTTTGATCACGATCTTTGTACAAATGTATCAAAACTAAGGCCAATCTTGTTTTACGAAATTTAACAAGCGATTTTAAAAAGATTTTTTTTTTCAAACTAAATACACAGTCAACTCATAATTAAGTAATGAATTGCAATGAAGATAGTTCAGAGTACCTCTGTGATTTTTTTCATTTTGCTGAAGGTTTATTAAGACATAAAAAGGACTGTGACCAGGAATTACCCTAGAAACTTGCTGACCAGGAATTGCCCCGGGTGACCCTACTTGACATAAATAATGCAAATTCTCATATCTAAAACTGCTAATATTTTCAATCAAAAAATTGTGTCCTCCTACAAGTTTTAAGAGAGAAAATGATGATGGTCGAGTTCGTAACAAATATTAGATGAGCAGTATTATTTCAGAAATAAATTATAGATTTTATATGAGCGATTCTCTGTAAACTGGTAATTGGCTGTCCGGACTAAGTATTTTAAAAATAATAAAGTGTAATAAAGTAATTATCGCTCTTAATACAAGTAGAGCATTTTTACTTTGTGCCCAATTGTATTTGGAGTGATAACAATTAAATTTTTTTTTTCTAGAAATTATCTAAGTGCCAAAAACACAGTCCCCTGGCTGTCCCAATCCCATAGTTTAATTGTTAAAGATAGTATTTCAAAAAACCTATTAACACTACATAAATTTGGCAATTAATATCTAAAAATAGAATAATGAAGCTACATTTTTCTTATGAAATAAGGTATAATTACGTATTTCTAAAACTTAATATTGTCACGTAAATTCTGTCCGGGGGTTTTCAAACAGTCCCCTGCAACAAATTCAAAGCTGTAATACGAAAAATTTATAACTTTTGCAAATTCTTTTTTCATGAACTAAAAAGTAATCAGTGTGAATTTGCCGAAATCGCCGAGAACGGCGTTGAAACGCTACTTTGCTTAGTTTGAGAGCCACATTTGTGATGAAAGTATACACCAGGGTCGTTGCAAAAACAGTCCTCTGGGAAGTGATTTTATTAATGTCAATTAATTTAATTATAAAACATATTAGTTATGATGTCCACGATTTGTGACTAACTTTATAGGTAGTCTTGTAACTAATTATGTTCCAATACTTTTGCAGATATTACGCAATAAAGAGCAAAAACAGTCACCTGGCACAGTCCCCTGCCTAGTCATACTTGGCGGGGGACTTACCCCCTATCATGATTTATCAAAAAAACACAAACTTCGATTGGCCCTCTTTCAAACCAAAGTAATAGATTCATTTTCTGAGCAAAAGTATTATAATTATACGAACATTTCAAAAAACCGTGCCCGAACAGATTTCGTGTGAAAAATGACGAGTTTAGAGATAATCACCCATATCACTGAATTTATCCTTTTCTAATCTCAACCAAACTTTTACAAGATTCTAAAACAATTTCAAGATTATTAAAATTTGTTATTTTTTGTTAGTAGTATAAATTTGGAGTCTAAAAATCTTTACTGACTCTGCCTTTGTCAGTAAAATAGCCGGTTTAAAAGATTTTTGTTCAAGTTTTTTGCTATTTCTGAAGAGAAAAAACTATATCACCTTCATGGTTTATAAAAGTACTTAATTTTCTGCTTTCACAGACGATTTTTTTAAATTCAAAATTGAGACTGACTGACAATAGCATCCAAAGGAATAAGAAGTGTCAGTGCGCATCTGTGGTTTGGATCACAGTCCAAAACCCTCGGCTTTAAACCCGTGTCAACCCATAAATGAATTGCCAAATTCTGGTTGCGTATTAAGCATTAGGGTGGGTCGAAAAAAAATTTTTTTACGCTATACCGCGGAAAACTTGCCTCTAGGGTATTAAAGTAAAATGCAGATTAAACAGATGCAAAAAAAAAAAAAAAAAAATAGTCCCCAGGTAGCGCATGGCACTTGAAATTTCGATTTTTTTCAAAAATAAAGTCATTTTACAGTAATCTTTTAATAATATTGTATTCTGCTGTAGCGAAACTCTCCCTTTATACTTCCCAATGTTGTCATTCCTAATACTGCATAGAATATTACAGTGATTGGAAGAGGAATTTCAACAACATCAGATACTGAATTATGCAATTAATAGTGTACAATATTACAAACTTTTTATGCAATCAAGACTGTAAAACTTTGTCAGGAATGTACAGCTCTGGACTTTTGACAAATGGAGTAAAGTTAATCGAACTGACTCAAATTTCGCCTAAATGACTGTATATATTTTTCTCATTTTCTAGATTGCTCGAAATCTCAAGGGACAGGCAAAATAATTTACGCAGTGGGAACTTCCACCCTAATTAAAAGTTTAGGGAACCATTGAAAGCTTAAGAAAGCTTAAAAATCATAAGAGTACTTGTGGATACGCCCGGCGTAGCGCGGGTTTAAGTACAACATGCGAAATCCAAGAAGGTATTTTTTGTGACAACTTGGTCAGTTAAATCTGCATGAAGGACAACGTGATATCAAACTTAAATGTGTTATTTATCCGTGATGATTTCCTAAAAAAATGAGTTTCCACTTTTGAAAAAAATAAAAACAGAAGCATTGTATATTCAATGGTGAATACTCACGAAAGAAACATTTCTTAACTATTTGAATTGAGAGAAGCCTTAGTTCAAATTCCACGCGACGCAAAGACAATATCAAACGCATAATTAGCTATCGATGTGAAATTGAAATGAAGCACTAAATAATGATTTGAATGGAGGAAAGCCGTTAAAAAATTAGAGGTTTTACGTGGAAGTTTCAACTAAAATTAGAATAAAAAAAACTACTTGTTAGATTTTTTTCTGATTGGTCTATTGGTGTGCCCAGTGAGGACACAAACACACTGATTTTTATAGCGAAATCCGACGGGTAGTTTTTGAGTCTATAAAGGATATACATAGGTACATGCATTCATTAAGGCTTCAAATTATATCTAAAGTTAATTGTTATTCGTTTTAGCAATTAGCGCTCTCGAAATTAATGTATGAAACTTAGTACGATTCATTGGATACAAAAGGCTCCTTTCGCTGAGTCAGGTTAATAAAAACCGTAGCAAAAAGACAGAAAAACTAATCAGCCACGCATCTCTGAATCAAGGTGCCCCGGAGCTTTCTTATCGAAGCAAATAATTAATTCCTGGCTTCGTTTTGGAACGCAACACTTGGCGACAGAGACAAAAACTTGCAACAAAAAAACAGCTGAAGTCTTCCGTTGGCGAGAAACTGCGACAGTTCGCAGCAGAGGCGGCGAAAGACCAACATAGCAGAACTATGTTATGTTAAGGGTCTCCGGAGCATCTGTTTCGGTCCCCGAGACCTTTTTACGTGTCATAAATTGTGATGGACGACTGTTATGTCAAGCTGCCACGTGGAGGAGCTACGATCGCGGAAAAGAATGAAAGTTGAAGTTTTTCTTTCCTCTGTTTAGTTTTGTTTTCTTTTTGTTGAAAAAGAACGTCTGCACCGGCTGCGCGCCGAAATGTTCCTCGGTTTGAAATAGTGTTTCTTCTGTGTATGTGTGTATCGGCGTTTTGTTCTTCCTCGTAATTATTCTTATATGGATGTGCGAATAAAAAACGCTTTCGACAATGAAATGATGTGAAATGAATGAATTCGATGAAAATAAAGGATGGAATAACTTTGAGAGAGGTAAATAAACCTTATGAAGTTAAAGGATCATTTTCACCATATGCTTACATTTCAGAATTATGTAATTTTTTTAACTTGCTTTTTTCTTTTAGAATCACTAACAGATGTTTTGTTACATATTTTAGGTGTGCGAAAAAGTAATTGGTTGTACACTTTGGTGCATAATTAAGTATTCAAATGCTGTTGTAAAACTTTAAGTTGCAAAGAAAATTGTCGTCCGTTACCATACAAAATCAATATGAAATCTCACTTTTACACTATATCATAGTGCCTAGAACCAACTTCATTTGAAATTATTTGCGTCCCTGAAGCTTAAAACGATGTTTGTGGTTATTAAAATATTGATCAAAAACTGTATGGTAACGGATTTGACCAGTAACGGACTTGACATTTTAACCAAAATGTCAAATTATGGCTATGTTATCGAATTAAAAAATTAACAACAATATGCATTTTCTTAGAGTTGTATAATAAACAATATTTCGGGGTAAAAGTTGAGAAAAAGTAAAAAGTAATACTAAAATCCTTAATAACAGTCTTGAAAAAGAATAAAAATACGCAGCTGGAAGAAATTTTATGCGAAACGCCACAGCAATACTTCTCGACTCAGGAAAACAAAATGGCACGAAATAGTTAGGTCACTAGTTTAAGTTAAA
>JAXGGA010018358.1:0-22249 GCA_038373865.1 Uloborus plumipes
TTAAAAAAAATAAATAAATAATATTAAAATATAAAATAAAAAAGAGGGGTAAAAAAATAAATTTTGGGGGGAGATTTGCGACATTGAGCTAGTGGGGGGGGGGGGGGCACCCTGACTTTACTTCACAAAAAACATATGTATTGACCACTGAATCGCAATTCTAACCGACGACGTACAAAATCTTTAGAACATAAACAACTCTAACAGATGCCAAGACATATCAAGCAAATATTATCAAATTAAACATTGGCAGACAATACACTAAAAATGAAAAAGTAAGTTTAATTTTCTTATTTTCATGTTAAATCTCTTTGTTTCTTAACATTGCTACATTTTTTTAACAGACGATATTTTAAAAGTTAATTTTGTATGACTGTTTTATAACTTGGCATGCAGTTTTATATTTAATTAATACTATAATTCACCTTGCTGCTGGTTGGAAAAATAACGCATTGGTTTTTTACTTGTCATATCAACTACGCTCGGTATTTACCCGTTTATTTACATGAAATTTTAAATTTGCGTGTGATACATGCGTATGCTCACAGTCAATAAGTGTTTGTAAATTTGTGGCTGATATGTAAACTATGAATGGATTTTGTAGCATAACGATAGACCAGGTTATAGAGCAAGCAGGTAAAATTAAAAAATAAAGAGAGGATTGACAAGATTCGAGGGTAGGGCTAACGCAATAAAGGCAAGAGCCTTTTTGTCCTCAGAACCTATTTTTGAACCTAAAAAGCCTGAATTTCATTTAAAATACAAAAATTCAGCTACAATTGAAACGAAGTGCAGGAACGCAGCTCCAATGGGCTCTGCAGAAAGTTAAACTCTGTTCTAGGGGCATCGCTCTCTATCTTCGTGTAATTTTCTGGAAAAAAAAAGAGTTCAGCAAAAAATATTTTTAACCTACAGAAATCCAAAAAAAAAAGAAGCAATTGTATATAATTCATTGATTCTACATTATAAATACTGGCATCAAATTGAAATAGTCAAACACTATTTCCACTGTACAAAAACACATCTTCAATGCATGCTAAAAAACTCTTTCTTCAAAAAGATGCACATGAAGGTGCAAAAATATTCATGTATGAAGTTTTGCTCTTGTGTCAGCAGATGTGCATAAATGATTTTTATAATCATGATAATTCACTTAGAATTAGTATTTGATGAATTTGATGAAGAATTTCATCTATAAACTCACATTTTTAGCATTGAAAAAGGTGTCCCTTGTAACGCCGAAAAACGTGTATGCCGTTTTCCTGCTCATTTGCATTTTCATATGTTTTTTTTTTTTTTCATTGCACAAAGGTATTTATTTGTCTTTTGCCAAATTCATGTTTAAATTTAAAAAAAAATACTTATTTTTTTGTTAACACTTTTTTTTTTTGTAAATATCTATCTATCTACTGTCCGACCTCGAAAACCGTGCCTAACAACGTTGAAAGGTTCTATTTTAAAAAGGGAGACAGCTTGATTACGAAAATGCACGATAGCAGCATTTCTACTTTGTCCGATATTATTTTATTTTTATAGAAATGATAAGGAAGATAAATTAAAAAAAAATACCAACGCAAATCAACACCTTAAATAAACGAATGTAACGAAAAACAAAACAAAACAAAGAAAAATCCCTTCCCATTCCTTATCTCTCTTATCACAATCACCCCCAGTTTCATAAAATCGGTTGACACCTGACGCATGCGCGAATTCGAGGAAGGTCACCGAAAAGAATATCAAACAGTATCTATCTATCTATCTCTATGTATATATAAATATATAGACAGAGACAGACACATATATATGATATTTAATGTAATTTTCCGCCCCTAGAATTCCATTTTCACATATTTTGTCATCTATCTTTAATGGTCCGTAAAAAACTAATGAGACAGTATTTTTTTGGGAACATTGTGTTTTTTTTCATCTGTAGACAGGGCCGGATTTACGCATTTTTCGCCCATGGGCCTGAAAATTATCGCCCCCCCCCCCCCACCTCAAAAAAAAACGGAACTTTGTTTTTGTGTAAAATGTTCTGATTTTGCACAAGATGAATACAACACAAAATAAAAAATAACTGAGACCCCCTATTTTATATTATGCAAACAATTTTTTTCCAAAGGTCAAAATTATAGTCGTAATGTGAAGTTATTGAACCATGGTAGTTGACAGTAAATTTAATTTATTGTAACATTTTTTGAACTGTTAAACTTCTGCTAATTGTTGGAGATAGAATCACTTTCTTTATCCAATTAAACATAGTTGTTGTTGGTATGGAAACCCCATTTGTTATAAGAAACAAGCATAATACTATAGTAAAATTGAACGCATCTTAAATAGCTTAATTAATGGGAAAAATACATGTATGGTAGAAAATAAGCAAATGAGTACGTACCAATAAAACTGTGCAATAAAACTGATCTGATTGAAAAAAAAAAAAAAAAAAAAGCAGAGCTAATATAGCACTTCACCAAAACTTGAATACAAAAAGTGTTCCTGTTCCTCTGGAATATCAACTACAAACATTACACTGTTACATTATAACTTCTTACGTCTTTCTTTAACATTGGCAAATGCATCAATGACCTCATTGAAGTCTAATTTAACAGTTAAGTCATTTTCAATAGCCAAAATGGATAAATGAACCAATTTTTGTTGGCCAACTGACGATCTCAAATAGTTTTTAATCCTGGAAAGGGCAGAGTAAAATCTCTCAGCTGCACAATTTGTTGCTGGTGTGCATAAAAACATTTTAAGGCAAATGTTAATGTTCGGATATAAGTCTTGAAGATTTTTTGACTTAATAAATTGAAATAGTTCTGACAAGGACATTTCTTCAGTACTGTCTGGATTTTCTTGGGACAGAAGTCCCTTTAGATGAATGCACTTAATCACCAGTGCAGAACCTTCAATATCGACTGTATAAAATAAAGATGAGTTCGGGCTCACTTTTGAAGGCCCGAGCCCGCCCAATCCCGAGAATTTTTAATCCGAGCCCGCCCGAGCCCGAGTGATATTGTCTTGTTTTGAGCCCGACCCGGCCCGAGCCCGAGTGTATCAAACATCAATATATATTTTTAATTTCCACCTGGGATGCACTGCCATATGGTATATCGTAATAGTAATCGCAAATATATTATAAGTAGGTGCTATCTTTTTGAATTATTATTATTATTATTGCTGCCACTAAGAAAAACTGTTCTCACGCTCTTGAAGTACCCCAATATTTTATTCCGTGAACGTTGTATTTGTATAAAAACTGACTATCTTAATATGAAAACGAGCCCGAGCCCGCCCGAGCCCGAAAGTTGCTTGAAGTTAAAGGGCCCGAGTCCGTCTCGGGCTCGGGCTTTCGGGCTCGGGCCGAGCCCGGCTCATCTCTAGTATAAAACTTTTGCAATGAGGCCGCTGCTTCTGTTATTTCTTCCACATCTAAGTGGCGCAGATTTGATAAAAATGCGAATCTGTTTAAAAACTCTGTGTACACAGCAGTTCTCTTATTCAACTTGGTGGAAAGTTTATCAATAATTATTACATAGTTTTCTTTCAGGCAACGGACCTGATTTTCTCCCATTTCATCATCTTCTTCAAGTTCAGATGAGTTTGATTCTGATTCATCAAAAAAATTTCTCCTTTTCCTCTGTCGTTTTGTGTTTTTGGGACAATCACGGTCTATGCCAAGAACATCTTTGATATTATTCAATTTCTTCTGCACATCAGCAATGAAAAAACTTGAGGCATTTCTTAGTTCGTCTACAAATTTATGGAGGAAATTGTATAACATAACAACAACAGTATGCAAATTGATTAGATGAGACTGTATTTTCTGGCTTACAAAGTTGAATTCATTGAATAGTACATGAATTTTTGAATAGTACATTTCCCCAAAACGATGCCATGAAAATTGTTTCCAAAGAAATTAGTTCTTTTAAAAGCCCTTTAGCTTTGCTCTTCGTAATTCCGTTCTCTTCTTGGCTATCGGTCAAACTCTTTAAACATTTTGCAATAGGCTGAAAATTTTTATTTAAGCTTTTGCAAGCATCTTATCTCACTGACCATCTCGTTGTGCTTAGCGTTTTAACTGTTACGTTCTTTTCAACGGGTATGTTAAACGACTCAAGAATGTTCCAGCGATGGGTAGATGACGAGAAAAAATTGGTATAGTGCTTGCAGTAAGTCGAAAAAGTTTTTCGCTACAGTACAACATTGTGCAGCATGGGATCAAACTAAATTAACCCTACACTGCATGATTTTTTATTTTTCTTAGAAAAAAATATATGTATTTGTCAATGTAATAAGAAAACATGGAAAAATATAAAAAAAAATTTAACTCTAAATTTTCACCACTTTCTAATTAAAAATAGTTTTGTTGCCAAATGGCTACACCATGCATTCAACAGATAAAAAGGATTTTAAATGATAGTCTTGATATTAGTTTTTTTTGTAAAAAAATAGAGGAATTGATCATTTGGTGCACTGTACTCTTGTAATCCTTTACATTTTGACATTTTACATCATTGTTTATTTGTACTGTGTTCTTTCCGATGCTCAATTCTGTCAAATCTGATATCTTTTGGAGGCTCTCTCGCGCAAGCTCTTTTTTTTTTTTTTGTTTATAACTCTCTCTCTCTCTAGTTCCTCTGTAGCTAATGGTCTCCCTTCTTTTAATACGCTTTTATTAACTTCACATGTGGGTTTATTTGTATGTATGTATGTGTGTAACTCTGAATAAAAGATCAAATTTACGTTCTCTGCAAATATAAAAGTAATATATTTAATATTATAGGCTGAACTGTATTGCATGTTGACGTATTATAAGTGCATGTAAACATAAGGGCGGATATTCAGTAGTTTTGAAAGTCAGAGGGAAACCCGTAATGATCACAGCGCATTCTTATGTAAAAGCGTATTTTTTTTTTTTTTCAAAACTATATTTTAAAATTATTAATGACTTTACTTGTCCTTGTAAGCACAACGTTTGTGCTAACTGAAATCTAAAATGAACACGTTTTGAAGGCTTTTCCCTATTGAGTTTTTGTTTGTTCACTCTGTTGAGTATCAGCTAAGCATTGATAATTGCGAGGTCTCATAAACGGTAGAACAGCCGAAAGTACCACTTTTGGGTCCGCATGATTATATTATACCTTCCAAAAAGAGAAAGAAGCTAGCGCGAAACATAAACAAAGCACATACTTTATGAACTATGGAGATGAATCGAAGTGTTATCTGGATGCTTACTGCATAATGTTGCCAAATGGCTACATACATGTGTTATGTCCTAGATTTTTTCCAAATAATTATTTTGATGTAAAACGCATCTTAAACGAAAGATAAATGTTTATTTTATTCATGTTATTTTTTTAAAAGACAAAGAAAAATATTTCATTGTAAAAAATAATTTCAAAACTTGGTAGTTTAAGTGATTTTAGAAGCTATCCATATGGATTCATTTAAGAGCATGTACCAGACCAGTGCTACCATGTATGGAGGATAAATGGTGATAATTGCTTTAAATATACCCAATACTAGCTTTTTATGCATTGAGTTGCCTTATGACTACATTCTGCTATTCATAAGGAGGACAAATTGACCATGTATCCAATTGGCAACACCATGCAGTGTAGGGTTAAGAGAATGTCCAGAGCAAGGAACGTACGATATCAGTGGATTTATTTCTTTCAGCTTGGCTTGCAAACCGTTGTATGTCCCTGACATGTTGTATGCGTTATCAAACGACTGTCCACGACAGTTTTGAATGTCTATTATGTATCTTCAAAAACTCGAAAATTGCTTCAGCAAGATGCAATACACCGCTAACTCGGCAAGTTTGATCCATGGACAGCTGTTTCGAGCTCTTTGTGCTCTAATCAGCAAGGAATACGAAAGTAGTCGAGTTAGAGGCAAAAATCCTCTTATAAAGCAAAGAGAGCCAAAAAAAAAAAAAACTAGTAGCTAATTGAAAATTAGAATACCAGCGAGCGACCGCACTTGGTACGGTACAACTCGTAATTTTTTTAGGCAGGAAATAAATTCTGAAATTATTTTGCTATATGCGGAAATTTTTGATTGATACAATATGCCGCCCCTAAAATTTGCCGCCCTGGGCCTGGGCCCATGTGGCCCATGCCTAAATCCGGGCCTGTCTGTAGACCCTAAGGATTCAGAAAAATATCACATTTTGTAGTCCCCGAAGTTGGCAAACGAAACCATGTTTCTAAGCATCTTTTCTGCCTTCGTCCCACAGACTATAATTAGAGTTACTTAGTTACTAAAAGTTGACATTTTTAATAACTTATTCATTAATGAAAGAAATGTTTTTATATTTTTTGCCAAAAAATAAGTGTCAAAGAAAAGAAACACTAATTTGGGCGGGAGGGGGGGGGGCTTGATCCCCTTCTTGCCTCCTTTCCATATGGGGTTGCCCCCCCCCCCCCCCCCCAAAAAAAAAAAAAACTGCTACTAAGGTGCATCGACTGATAGTTAGATTTTAATATTCCAAGCTAGTTGCGATTTTGAGCTATAGATGGCGGCAGTTGTAGTTTGTAAAATTCTGTTGAAAATGTGATTAAAAACGTCTTAACGTGAATTAAATCTGTCAAAAATACAAATAACGAACTCGTGATTCACCGGTGGTGTCATTTCCGACACCGTATAGTGATGTATTCGATCACTGAAGTCTTGATGTTAGGTATATAAACCCAATAAGATCCTCACTGATCGCCCGGGAGTTGTGGCGCGCTCCTGTAATCCAGCTGTTTGGAGGGCGAGGCTGTCGGACGGCGCCGGCGTGAGATTGGGAGTTCTGGCCTCGATCGCTCTGATGACGATCAGGCGTCCGCCCTAAGCACTCTTTCCAAAGGGGTGGCCACCGAGCCTCCCTAAGGAGGAGCGCAGGAAACTCCTGTGCTCTCCCGCACAGTGCACACAGGTGGGATTACCATTTGTGAATGGGTGGTAGGGGTCAGCCCAGTCAAATTATCCGGACACAGTCTCTTTTTTTTCAATTCAAATTAACAGTATAAAATTTGTAAATTAAAATTTATAGCATATATTAAGAGCAATTTTTTTAGTCAAAATGAAAATTTCTTTTTAAACATCTCTCAAATACAAATTTAAAATTTCTTTCAAGCCATGGCATTATTTATATTAAATTTCGAAATTAAAATTTTTTCACACAATACATAAATATATTTGTACATAAAAATTTCATTGAGCTATTTCAACACTATTCTATTGAAATTATGAGACACCCACTTTTTTTTTCTTTTAAATTCAAATTATTGCAAATTGGAAAAGCAGTTTCTTTTTATTTTTTTCTCATGGAAAATTAATTGCACTTATTCAATCCTATTCTATTTGAAAAAAGTACAACCTCTTTTATTAAATTCAAAGTTATTAGGAAATAATTTCTTGTCTATGTAGCTCAGCAATTCATCGTGTTCAATGGTACACAGTTGTTTTTTTAAATTCAAATCTTTTAATTCAAGCACGAAAAATTCATAAAACGCTAATTCAACAGTTCTCAAAAAAAAAAAAAAAAAAAAAGAGCTATCTGAATAAAATTTATGAGAATGCAATCTGGATGTAGGGAAGCAAATAAAACTTAGAACATTAAAAAATAGATGTCATTAGAAAAATTTCACACCACAATATTATATCTTTTGAAAATACAATCTGGATACAGGGAAGCAAATAAAACTTGGTACATTTAAAAATAGATGTCATTAGAAAAACGTCATACGCTCACTTGAGGACAAAACCAGAAAACGAAGAAGCTGCAACAATAAAACTTTGAGCTTGAATAACTCTAAAATTGGATTTTTAATATGACCCCTTATTCACCCAAGCTTTTCAATTATATTTTTGATTCAAATTATTGAAATATAAAGTATCTATGCACTAACCCCATTAATATACTTGATTATAAAATCTTCTGCTTTTTTAAAATTAAACTTACAGGAACCAAATCCTTAATGTCAAAATAGGTTAAAACTATCTCTTAATAAAATAATCATCGTTTATTTATACAATCAATTTTTTTTGTAAGAGAATGCTAATATTTGAAAATAAATTATAATTTTGTTGAAAATTGCTACGAACGTAATAAATCAAAAAGTAATTTAGCTCTAAGAAGTGTAAGAGTGTCGTAGATGATGAAAAGAGACCATATAGTGCTGTATTTCCCCTCTTAAATATATGTCAGAAAAACATTTGAGGTCATTTATTTTAAGACCCTTGTGCAAATAAAAATGTAAATCATATTTTGTGAACTGTATCTAAACTTTTAAAACTATACAAATGTAGTGATTCATTTCTTTTTCAGATAAAATATACAGGTTCATAAAAGGAAATGTTATCAAAATGAATGTGATTTTAAATAGGGGCAGGTTCAACAGTATTCTGTCAAAAAAGAAAGTTCAACTTCTTTTTTTTTTTAAATTCCAATTTGCTGATTTCTTATCAATAGATTATCTATGAAAAACTCATCTTTTACAATAATGTGAATTAAATGTTAGTCTGAGCAATAACTCAAAATCTATTTTTCTAATAGTGATAAGATTTATTTCATGAAAGGAAATATTTTCTAAACGTAAACACTAATCATAACTTCTTAATTGCAAATATTATGTTTACCATTTCAAGAAACACAATATCGTTGTAGAAACAGCAACTAAAACTCGGTTATTTAATTTTTTATATGTCTAGAAACTTGTAAAATTGAACTCTAAAATGATTTTCTAGATTCAGTAAAAAAAAAGAAAAAACACTTTAGTAGAAATATATTACATAAAATCACTTAAATTTTATTTTGGTAAATGTTCATGGGAAATTGTGCCTCAATATTTGTATTGCTATTTAATTTTTCAGCTCGAAATTTACTCCAAGCCTTTTTTATTAATTAATTTCACTAGTAGATGGCACCACTAGTGTAAGAAAATTTTTTGATTCACACTCGTAGCTTTAGCAAATATTTTTGCAAAATGTGTTCTTCAACTGAACTTCTCTACGCACTAGTACTTAAAATTATTTAAAATATTGAAATCTTTTGAATATGAACAACAAAATAGAAATTTTAACAATTGAAATTTCCTTACATAAACAAATTTATATATCTGTCCAAAAGTTATGTAAATGTTAAAAACACATTTCATTCATATAAGGGAAAGTAGGGTAAAACCGGGTACCTAAGGTTTGCAGGCTCCCAAAACTCACAGTTTTTAACATAGAGGAACAAAATTTGGCAAAAGTATGCTCTACTTATCTGTTAATGCAGTGGTTCTCAACGGGGGCGATACCGCCCCCCGGTGGGCGGTGGGAAGATGCTGAGGGCGGTGAGCATATTTTGGGCGGCAGGGGGGCGGTGGGCATATTTTGGGCGGTAAGGGGGCGGTGGGCATGTTTTGAAATGTCCTTGTAGGAACATGTTTTGAGCGGGTGCGGAAGCAAACCCTTATCTCTTATATCGGCAAGGAAAAGATTCAAAATTTAATTTCTAGGGTTATCTCCCAACTCTAATCTTTCTCCTAACGTCATGAAGGATAACCTAAAATTTGCGAATAGCACTTGAATTGCAGAAAAAGTTTTGGCTGAAGGTCCCCCGTTTCACAGCATAACTACCTAAAATAGCCTAAAAATGCGTTTTATTGATGTCTATTTAAAAATTGTTCGAGGAAGAGAGTCTTGCTATTTTAAGACTTAGTTTTCAAAACAAACTTCGGGGAACATCCCCGATGTTTCGCAGCAGTCTTTACTCCGATGCCAAAGGCATACTCCTAACTTTTGTCATCTTAACCAACCTTCAAAGCAATAAATTACTCAAAAAGTCTTTGAATTGAACTTATTTTGTTATTTGTAAATTAAAGTTATAAGTTTTTTAATTAAAAGTTTTAAATTAAAGTTTTCAAATTAAAACTTTATTTTTTTAAGGGTAATAGGCACGGGCCATAGTTTCAAGTCTTTGTCCTTCCTGATGAGAAAAACAGAAGGTCCGGCTTTTTTCTTTTTTTTTTGTTACTGCCCTTCTGATGTAAAATTCTACATCCGTACGTAATAAGTAAGGGATGCGTTTTTCCAAAATAAATTGGCTTTCAAATAAAAAATGTTGAAAATGGTGCATTTTTATATCAAATATTGTTGTTCTTATATACCTTAAAAATGGTTCACTCATTTGATGGACCCCTTCTAGGCACTTGATTGGAACTCTGAAAGTTTTTCAGAGGGGAAAAATACTCGCTGTTTCTAAAGATTATTTTACAAAGAAAAAAAAATAGCCTAAGTTTTTTTATTCTATAATCATTTTTCAACTATCTGTTTGGGCAAAATTATAGAGTAGAACTAGTCAAGAAAACTGCTTTACCCCCCCCCCCCTCTTTCAGTTTTCCTCGAGAGAGCCGCCCCCTTTGCAGTGGCCGTCAGCAAAGGGGGCGCTCAAAAGATTTTCAATCCCAAAGGGGGCGGTAGCTGTAAAAAGGTTGAGAACCACTGTGTTAATGGATTGAATTTTTTTCCCGATATTCTCTCATAACTTTTGAGGGAATAAGTCCGATTCAAGTGAACACTTTTTTTTCGAAGTTTCACAGAGAAAACATCTCATTCCTGTTTGATTTTTTTATTTGAACAAATTTTCAGTAAATTTTTAACAGTTCAAAAAAAAAAAAAACTCCCCCCCCCCCTCGAAAAAATTTTTATCTGCATTTTTTGCAATTAAAAAACCAAATATCACCCCCCCCCCATACTACAGAATAGCACGTACAGTTAAAAAAAACAGGAGGCTCCGTTGTCCCCTCCTGGGCCCCTTAAACAAGGGACGTGCTTTTATCGCAAATAATAAGATAAAATTTAATTTTGATATTGTTTAAACTTTTGTTTTTCCTCTTTAAAAAGCTTTCTGCTTTTCACGTCATAGGCTTTATAGTAGCGTTTTGCTTAACATACACAAGAAAAAGTAAAAGATTATTGTGAAGCCGTCTTTCACAAGCTTTGCAGATGACCAAAAATGGGAATCAAGTTTCTCGTTAGACGCAAATAGTGAATTCGCGCCGCAGCTTCCCGATTTCATTATAATCGCTAAAATTTGCGATTTTTCAAAA
Source organism: Uloborus plumipes (assembly GCA_038373865.1). NCBI lineage: Eukaryota > Metazoa > Arthropoda > Arachnida > Araneae > Uloboridae > Uloborus > Uloborus plumipes. The sequence goes on from JAXGGA010018358.1 coordinate 11,091, forward strand.
CAATTCAGCTGACTTTAGGACCTTATATTTCGATAACGGGGGGCGCGAGGGCAAAAACGCATGCGTCCAGGAACATGTTTTCTAATGCTCTTTCGATTGGTACTCATTAAAAAAAAAATTCATTATTCCATGATCGGGTACCGTAAAATGGGGTGTATAGGAACAGCGGGGTCAATCGGAACAAAACTTCCCAACCGTACAAAGAAATTCTTCCTAAATATACTATTGGGTATTTTTCGCCATGAATTTTTTTTTTTTAGAAAGGTAAGATCATAGGAAGTAGGAAAAAAATACTTTTGTCAATCTGGCAACGCTACTGGCTTCTAAAGAGGGCTGCACGTTGAATGCTAGAAAACATCACATTTTCATAGACTGCAAAACTTCATATGCAAGAACAAACCTTCTTATATTTAAAAACTATGAGTGGTATGTTTCAATTATACATGTATCTGAACAACAGAATACCACATTAGAATTTACATTTTTTATAAATTGTGTCATAAAAGTGAAGAATTCTGAAAAATGCCATGGGAAAAAAATTTGCGGGGTGAATCGGAACACTTAATTCTGTTGTTCCAATTCAAACTTATTTGAAGGAAATTGTTTGAAAAATCAAGATTCTAACCCCAATTCTTCTAATCAAGACAGGGACAAGGATTTATTACTGTTTATCCCTTCTCGTGAGCAACTAGATCTTAGAATGACAAAAGTTACAGATTTCAAAAGATTTTTTCTCCAGGAGACTTTTTTTTACTTAAAATAAAAGGGAGAAAGTCACATAGACTTTATGTAGTAAACGTCCAGCACACAGACAGTGATGAATAAGCGAAAAAATCTTTCAGGACAATCCCCGAAACCCAGAAATTTCAAAAAACTAAAGAAAAGGCAGAGTTCATCCCAGGAGATGTTATGAAAAAACTTAAGCCAAGTCACAATTGCTAGTTTTAAGGACAAGTACATGTTTGTGGACGACATGAGTGACTTCCATTCATGTTAAATCTTTGCATTTCAATTCAAAAGCTTTTCTTAAAATTACTTTTCATTTTTCATAAGTTCAAAATTATTTTGAATTTTCACAAATTATAAACGTTTACTGGTACTGAAATTATACATTTATTTGACAGTAATTATCTGCTCTTATTCTCCCCCATCAATATTACTCATGTTTGTGAGACCTATTACAGATTAAATTGAAAAAAATAAAAATTTTAACAAGTGTTCCGATTGACCCCTATCAGCGGAGTGATTCGGAACACCCATAATTTGCTATATATTTTAATAATAATTGCTCAAAATCTTTTGTCTTTGCTTGGAATATCAAAAGTAAAGCAAGACCGAAGTTTTTACCCAAAAAATAAAATTAAAAAAAAATCTTTTAACTGCTTTTTTTACAATCAAAGCTGAAAAGTGTTCCGATTAACCCCATTTTACGGTACTTTCCTGGTAAGAAAATATATCCTCAGTAATTTTGAATGGAAGTTGTTTCAAAACAGTTTCGATTAAAAAAAAGAGGAATTGTTGGTGAATGATAGCTCAAGTAACACTTTTCGACGGACCGTATACATTTCTAATACATAAGTAACCATTGTGTCGATAAGTAACCATAATTTATTCCAATTATGGTGTTTGTGTAACTATTTCTATGTTTATGTTTTATGTTATGTGCAGTGTACATCGTAAAATGTGATTAAGATCCAAGATTTGTACCTGCTGTTCGCCCCCCCTTTCTTTATTTGCCCCCCTTTTCACTTCATTTAAATTAAATTTAGCTACTAAACGCAATTTTCTTTTACGGGCCCCATTTGATAATTAGCAAAGGAAAATGGAGTTTCTAAACAAGTTAATAATGCAAACGTTCTGATTTTGTTTTTACTGGTTTAGGCGATTGCAAGTCATTGATGATATTTTCGTCAAGGAACTGCAGCTTCACGATCGGAATTTTTCCAAGGAAAGTGCAGGGCAAGGGAGTGACAATGAGGAGATATCATTTTCATATTCAAGTGCAAGAAGTATCGAAGATGAGGCACAATCTCGAGAAAAAGCGACGTCTAAGGAAACCAAAATCATAATTCCATCTGAAAAAAGAGCAAACCGTAAATCTGGCAGTGGAAAATGTAGTGCTGTGAACTTGTGGAACTTAAAGAAAGTTGACAACGTCCCAAGCATCCTAAGTACATTGCTTCTTTTTATTATACTTATTTTGATTCGTAATAAAATATGATATAATACAATAATGATTCAGTTTATGTAACCAAGCGATGAAAAATAGCGTTGTCACCAAAATATGTTTTGTTAAGAGGTGTACATCACACGTGTCCTTGAGGTAAATCTAACAAACATTTTTTTGGAAAATAGTAGATGAAAAGCCCGAATCGAAAATAAATTCAGTTTCTCAAAAAATCAGTCACAATCTTTTAATTAAGATTGATGTCTCAAACTAAGCGCTTAATCCCAGCTCCTGATCCTTTCAGCACCGGGGATATATATTCGCAAATTTTTGGACACGCTAGTTTGGCTCTGAGATACAGAAATGTGATAAATACTTTTGTGAAAAATTGCAAAATGATAAAAATAAGTAGCACTGAATAATTACATTCAAATAAATAAATAATAATAATAATATAATAAATGTATTTATTTTCTCACAGGTGTACAATTAAAAAAGATTATTAAAAGACAATCCCCACAATCGCAGCAAGTGAAAGATTCGAATGAAACAAACGTTGGGTCCTTGGTTGTGAGAGAAGCTATCGAATCTACCATGAAGAAATTATCCAATGTGAACATTTCCTCTTCTGAAAGCGCTGACGTTTGCTCAGATTCTCCCACGATCTGTGTTAAAAATGAAATAAGATCACTGAAATATTACAAGAAGGAAAATGAAAGTAGTCCAAGGTTTGGGGGAGAAGAACTGATTCTTGGTGGTCGGGCGAAGAAGCACAAAACTTTCATGGATTTGGTATTTCAAAAGAAAGACAAAAGAGAAGGTTGGGTTTACTGCAGCAGTAGGAAAATTTCCAGTTGTAAAAAGTGATTAACCGGAGAATTAGTTAGCAATGACGGTAGTAATTATTCAGTATTGATTGTTGATGAAGGTTAATGTTATTATACGTTCAAACAATATTGAAAATTGCTGATGTAAAAAAATCTTTCAAATGTATCAAATTGAGTGTGGAATTGATGTGTATTAAGGTGTGTGTGCTCTTTACAAAATATCTCAATAAACAATGGAATATAGATATTTGTTTTACTGTCTTAACAATGGTACTTTTATTCTGACTGTTTAAGGGCGATTCTCTGTAAACTGGTAATTCGCTGTCCGGACCAAGTATTTTAAAAATAATAAAGTGTAATAAAATAATTATTGCTCTTAATACAAGTAAAGCATTAATACTTTGTGGCCCAATTGTATTTGGAGCGGTAACTATTTAATTTTTTTTTCTAGAAATTATCTAAGCCCCAAAAACACAGTCCCCTGGCTGTCCCAATCCAATAGTTTAACACTTCAAGGCAATATTTCAAAAAACCTATTAACACTACATAAATTTGGCAGTTAATATCTAAAAATAGAATAATGCAGCTATATTTTTTTCATGATATAAGGTCTAATTACGTATTTCTAAAACTTAAAATTGTCATGTAAATTCTGTCCGGAGATTTTTCAAACAGTCCCCTGAGCCAAATTCAAAGCTCCAATAGAAAAAATCTGTTACTCTTGCAAATGTTTTTTGACATAAAGTTTAAAGCAATCAGTGTGAATTTGCTGAAATTGCCGAGAACGGTGCTGAAACAATACTTAATTTAGTTTGAGAGCCACATTTGTGATGAAAGTATGCATCAGGGTCGTTGCGAAAACAGTCCTCTGGGAAGTGATTTTATTAATGTCAATTAGTTTAATTATGAAACATATTATTAGTTATTATGTCCACGGTTTGTGCCTAAAGTTATAGGTAGTCTCGTAACTAATTATGTTCTAATAGTTTTGCAGATATTACGCAACAAAGACCAAAAACACAGTCACCTGGCACAGTCCCCTGCCTAGTTATACTAGGAAGGGGACTTACCCCCTATCATGATTTATCAGAAAAAAGCAACCTTCAATTGGCCCTCTTTCAAACCAAAGTAATAGATTCATTTTCTGAGCAATAGTATTATAATTATACAAACATTTCAAAAATCCGTGCCCGGACAGATTTCGTGTGAAAAATGACGAGTTTACAGAGAATCGCCCTTAACAGTGTTTTCTCTCATTAATGTTGAAAGATTATTTCAGAATTTTTATGTTGGTGGATTGTCTGATATAGAGTGCAATTACTACTATGTTTCTGCAAAAGGGCTAAAAATTACGTACAAGTTCTTTATATTAGGATTTCGAATTCTTCATCCTATCAAATTAAAGTAGTCAAGTTATACAATCAGGTGCGTTTTTTTTTTACTTTTTTTTTTGTCGGTCGGTATACAATTGTCGAAAATACTCTTATTAATAAATGGGCAATTCTCTGTAAACTCGTCATTTTTCACACGAAATCTGTCCGGGCAAGGTTTTTTGAAATGTTCGCATAATTGTAATACTATTGCTTAGAAAATGAATCTATTACTTTGGTATGAAAGAGGGCCAATTGAAGTTTGTGTTTTTCTGATAAATCATGATAGGGGGTAAGTCCCCTGCCTAGTATAACTAGGCAGGGGACTGTGCCAGGTGACTGTGTTTTCGCTCTCTGTTGCGTAAATCTGCAAAACTATTGGAACATAATTAGTTACGAGACTACCTATAAATTAGGCAAAAATCGTGGACATAATAAGTAATATGTTTTACACATAAATTAATTGAAATTAATAAAATCACTTCCCAGAGGACTGTTTTCGCAACGACCCTGATGCATACTTTCATCACAACTGTGGCTCTCAAACTAAGCAAAGTAGCGTTTCGACATCGTTCTCGGCGATTTCGGCAAATTCACACTGATTACTTTAAACTCCATGCCCAAAAGAATTTGCAAAAATTATAGATTTCTCGTATTACAGCTTTGAATTTGTTGCAGGGGACTGTTTGAAAAAACTCCGGACAGAATTTGCATGAAAATTTTAAGTTTTAGAAATACGTAATTATACCTTATGTCATAAGAAAAATATAACTTCATTATTCTATTTTTAGATATTAATTGCCAAATTTATGTAGTGTTAATAGGTTTTTTGAAATACTATCTTTAACAGTTAGACTATGGGATTGGGACAGCCAGGGGACTGTGTTTTTGGAGCTTAGATAATTTCTAGAAAAAAAAAAAATTAAATAGTTATCACTCCAAATACAATTGGGCCACAAAGTATTAATGCTTTACTTGTATTAAGAGAGATAATTACTTTATTACACTTTATTATTTTTAAAATACTCAGTGCGGACAACCAATTACCAGTTTACAGAGAATCGCCCAAATATCAACTGAGCTGCGCCTGGTTGAAATAATCAAAAGCAAAACATAAATGTGAAAATATATAAAATGTTTTTAAATTCTTAAGACTATTTCTGTAAGCTTTTGTTTGCATTAAAAAGTATACAATAAAATGAGTATATGATTTCTTGATTACAACATTCAAAAATTGAAGTTTATCTTAAGATATTTATATTTAGGTTAGTTATAAAGCAGCCAATAAATTTAAATTAAAAAATTGAGAGAAGAACAAGACTGTATGTACAGCATTCTTGCATTCGTTTTTATTATTTGTAGGTAACCACGGGCATTTAAAATATGATCAATTTTCTACCAGAGGGCGAACACTATACTGCCGTGCTAAGCCCAAAAGTGGTGTCTACACTTTTTAACAAAATTGAGTTATCGCCACCAGGTGTCTCTTTGGGACGTGTTTTACCTGAATACAATAATGTTACAAATCTTGTAAATAGTTGTTGTTTTTCCTGCCTTGCATCATTTGCACTAGTTTTGGTTTTGTCTGGCGACATGTTGCAAAAGTATCTGAAGATATCACTTTTATCACTTGTATACCGGCCCCGTAACGTTTTGTAGTTTTTACACTTGCCCTACATTTAATAAGCATGAAGACATTTTCGCGCTTCGTTGTAGTTATGGTGGGTTTTGCTTTTTATCACTAGAATTTTCTTGAATGGATTATGGAAGTTATGAGTGAATTGGAACACTCCGGATTTTGCTAGAACGTTGTAGAAATTTCCTTCCGAGTATAAATAGCTGGCCTTGAACACAGTTATTGATGTCTGGGAGACTCGTTTTTATTCGCTCGGGCGAATGTTTGTTTTGCTTTTGTAATTTTCTTAATTACTGTTCACGTTAGATACGTGGTGCTGAGTTACTGTTGAGAGTACAGTGTACTGTTTACTACCTAATTGCTGGATGTTTAGCAATTGTTTCCTGCTCCTATTGTAAATAAGTGAACATACTTGTAAATAAATTTATAGTTACTTCCTCAACATTGGAGTGCTTATTTAAAGAAAGTTGAAGGTGTTACGGACTCGTTACAATATCATATGGTCATTTGAGAACGGGAAATATTTTTGAAAAAATATCATCTGAATCAAATACATGGCTACGCAAAACTTTAAAGAGTTTTTATCTCAGTTTGAGCTCGACTGCAGATACCACTTTTACGCTTAAAACGGCAGTAACAGCATTTATAAATCTTTACTAAATGTCCAAAATTCTAAATACTCCTCAAAAGTTTTATTTCTTTTTCTCTCCTTAGCCTTTCACTAAAGCTTTGCGCCATACTAAATCCCTCGATAGGACATTTAACGCTCCTGAAGATCCTAAGGTTCTCGATCTTAAATTTTTGTACATCCTTAAGGCGGGCGACAAAATTAGCATATTATACAAAGTGGAAACAAGGTTAATTGCAAAAATTATAGGAATTAAGCGATAACAAAAGCTATTTAATACACACTAACATAACAAGCGTTTGAAATCGGGATGTTTTCTATCAGTCAAAAATACTCTTTTAGTCACTGATATTAATAGAAAAGAAAAAAAAAAAACATGGGACCAGGTATTATTTTTATTTTTGCAATAGTTAATTTTTTTTTTATTTTATTTTTATTATTATTATTATTATTATTATTTTTTTTTTTTTGAATGTCCAACTTTTAAAATAAAACGAGGTCTCGTTTGACGTTACCAGTGGAAGAACTTTGGTGCGAAGTCGGACGCATCAGCGATTTTGGATCCCGGTAACCCTAGCTAGGCAAAAACGAAAAATTCTACCTCAAACTAGCGGCTAGTCTATAAAATTGAAACATCGACTGAACGTGTTTAAGATTATTTTTTTATTTAAGAAAATGAGTCAAAGTTGAGAATAATCTTTAAATTTGTTCAAAAAAAACTAAAGAATACGTTTTTAGATGCACTTATAATACATCAACATGTAATATACTTTAACCTTTAGTAATAATAATAGTATTAAATACATTTCTTTTATATTTGCAAAGAGCGAGAATTTTATCTTCTATTCAGAGTTACATACACACACAAACAACTGAAGCACTTATAACACATCAACATCTAATGTAGTAGTTCAACCTTTAGTATTAATAATAGTTTCCTTTTGCTTGCAAAGAACGTAAACATTATCTTTTATTCAGAGTTACGTGCATTATACAAACCCAGTGGTTGGAAAAACTACATATTTTTCGTAGCGAACTACAACTACAACTACTTTCTTATAAATGTAGTTAACTACAGCTACAACTACTTTTTTTTAAATGTAGCGAGCTACACTACTTTTGAAATGTAGTTGCTACTTCGCTACTTTTTAAAAAATAAATAAATAACAAGAATACACCGATTGAGGATCGACCGAAAAAATTCGAAAAGTGGTTTATACTAAAAAATTACCTCATTCGAATATGGAATAGAAATAGGAATTGTCTTTGAATTTATTTGTTACTTTTCCATTTTGTTCCTTTTTTTTGTAAAAATTTGTCCTTTTAAGATTTTTTTTACAGTTTTTACGAATATTCGCCACAAGAAAAACCTTGTTTTTTTCCTTCGTTCTCTTTTTTTTTTAATTTTTTTCATTGATTTATGTATTTTTTTATTTAAAAGTAGTTTTCAGAAATCGCTACAAACTACTATTTGTTTGTATCGCGCTACTCACTACTCTACTTTTTTCAAAAAGTAGCGCGCTACACTACAAACTACTAAAAAATGTAGCTACTACAGTAGTTTCGCTACTTGTAGCGCGCTACTTCCGACCACTGTACAAACCCATATGTGAAACTAATAAAAGCGTATTAAAAAAGTTACTCACCCAATGTTTTCGACCATGCTCTTTCAGCAAAAAATATTTTTGAAAAATGGGAAAGCTCCCCAATGTTAAGCAGCGTCCTCCGTATCATTTGTGGTCAGTTGTTAATCTAGGGGTGAGAAATGGATGTCATGCTCATGATCTGCCTTAACACAACCCGAGAAAATCTAAATCTTGTATTCAGGATCAGGACTAGAATTTTGACTGTATTTACTAGAGGGGGGACGCAGAATCCTATAATATTTGGCTTACGACCTCTCTTTTCTGATTTGTATGCTTAATAGCGGCAAATCGAGGGGTGAAAGGTGGGGTGGAGGGGGTGCAAGGGGTGACCGTCTCTGCAGACTTATAATGATAGCTTATAATGACTTTTAACAGTTTCAAAAAAAAAAAAAAAAAAAAAGTCCGGAGGAGGATTTTCAAACACGCATTTATCTTCTCCTAATTTCAAAGGTGGCTAAAATTGCGTTAGAGTTCCAGTTTTGGAATTTTCTTTTGGGAAAAAAAATCTCTTTCCCTGTCATTTCATTAGTAAAAAACGGCACATTTCAACTGTATCCAATTTTGGGGGAGAGATTCAGGGAACCAATTATTTCAAGTTTGATTTTTTTAATATTGCAGTTTGGGAATTTTTTCGGGAAAAAAGAGTCCCCTCTGCCCTTTCTTTCCCTTCATACCACTTAGAATTTTTAAGTCACCGTCCCTGTGTGTTCTTATATTTTAATATTGAACTGTACACATACTTATTTAATGTATAAGTTACCAGCGTTTATTACTCCACTAAATTTTTATGTCATAATCGCTCCATACTCCAGCAAGTTTCATTTTGTTGCCATTTCAAATCTCGTAAGTAGATTCGTAGCCTAATGCATTAGTTTCATAAACTTCCACAAGATGGCGCAACAAGGGAAATTGTTTTAGTTGCATAGAAACGAAACAGCACAGCTTTTTAACTCATGAAAAATATTGTTGGTTGATCTTGCGAACAGTAAACATCGGACGATGAACGGTGCTCTTTCTATCAAAGTGTTTACTTCAAAAAATGTAAAGAAGTGTGAATAATGTTGAAAGTCGTGAACAATATTTATGTTTTCCCTCAGTGCATATATTTACCCTTCAATCGCATTGACTTATCTTATATGCAATGTTGTGTTTGCAGTTAATATTTAAATCTCAAATAATGTGGTTGTTACATTGGTAAGTATTTTTGACCAACAATTTTGATATTTACCATTTGGGACATGTTATTCTCGTAATTTTCTTCTGGACTGAAATCTTGATCGTAAAATGTTTTTCCCTGATATATCTTATCCTTTTAGTAAAATTTTTTCTGATGCTAAATTAATATAGATAACGATACAGTTTACATGTTTCCAGTTGTTTACGGTGAAAAAATAATTGCTCAATCAATCTTTTCTTAGGTTGAGTATTCTTAGTTCATTAAGTATTGTTTTAAATTGTTTCAATTTGATTACAATTCTATTTCCTAATCATGTAGCTTAAAACCTTTTTAGGCTGTGCAACTAGAAACTTTAAAACTTAGTTCCAGCTATGTTTATATTTTTATTAACAAAGACACCCTTTTACTTAACTGCTATTGAGTTATAATTTTAATTGTTGATGGTAATAAACTAGTAGCCTATCATGAAATTTATCATTTAAAACTTAAGGAGAACAGCAAAACAAAAAGGTATTGTGTAGTAATAAATTCAATGTATGGTGCTTTTATATCTGAATTTATCTTTAAATAATAAGTAACTTTTTTCGCTGTAAATTATGCATAAATACTTTTTAACAGTAGTCCATAGTTTTTAATTCGTATTATATTTTGAGTTCTGATAGTAAGTTGTTTTACCGAGTTCTTTCTTTTTATTTAATTAACAAAGTTTGAGAGCAGAGGTATATATCGTGATTTGTGACACATAAATTATATAGCAAAAAGTACTTTCTGTAAAATAAGAAAGATGATTGAAGGATCTTATTTATAACCATGTTTTTATTAACTTGGTTTGGTATTTGTCTGTTTGGGTGGAATCTGGCAACTCAAAAATTTCACCCCAAATTTGGATCCAGCAATTTTTTAAGGGAGGGGCGATTAATTTTTCTCACTTTTTTTATGCATACTGGTATACAAAAATTGATCACAAAAGATTTGAACTACAATTCCGAAACATTTCTGGGGAGAGCCCTAAAACCGTCTTCCTCCAACTTCACTAAAACTACATTTTCAAAACATCTATGACAAGAAATTACCAGTGAAGAGTTCCTCAAGGGAGGGGCAATCGCCCCCCCCCCCTTGTATCCGTCCCTGTTTCACCCACTTCCTATGTTTGTATTCTTTTGAAATATTATATGTAACCTCAGACACAATGGCAATGCAACATTTTATTATCAAATTAATTAAATTATTAGTTAATTCTAATTTTAATCAACTTTGTTGTATAAACTCTCTAATATGTGGGCAAAAAAAAAAAAAAGAAAAGCTCGCACAAATTAGAATTAAATATCTGTAGGAACGCCCCCGTGTTCCAAAGTAATTAGAACTTGCTAAAATGAAGATGAGCTTTCAAGTCAAAATTCATTGTTGATGATCATTGTTGAACAATAGTTTAATTTCAGTGTTTTATAATTTCAAAGTAACATACATAAATATGGCAATTTGTACGTGCAATGGATATTATTGGCTAACTTTTGATGCAAGTACTGAAGAATGTAAATCACGCAATGATAAAAGCAGAAAATAATTTAAATGAAAAAGGTTTTAGATTTACTGTGTTTTCAAAGCAGACTAACAATTGAAAAATAATTTTTCTACGCCACACGCTTATTTAAAGCCCCATTGAGTCTCCGCGCTCTTAAAAATTGTCCGGAAAATTTGTGTTAATTGT